>CAJJDN010000185.1:0-140529 GCA_905182985.1 Paramecium sonneborni | reverse complement strand
AAATATTTTATTGTTAATGTGAAATTTCCAAATCACCATTTTCTTGATTAAAACTCTACTAATATTTGCCTTCTAGTTTTATAATGTTTAAGAAAAATCTATTAATTTATTCAAGATTTGCAGAAATAATTATAAAATTAAAAATACATCTTCTTTAAATCAAATGCATATAGAATTCTTATATATTGCAAAGTCTTTAATAAATCAAAAAAATATTTTTTATATTTGGATTTAATAATAAATAAATTAATTTAATTCATAATTGAGTTTTGTTTGGAATATTATTGCATTTGGAAACCTAGAATTAATATTTATGAATAAATACACTAAATATTTTCAATAATGTATAACAAGGTATTAATAAAACTATTAATAACATTAAAATTTCATTCTAAATCCTCTTCAGAAATTTGATTTCCAATTCAATAGTATAAATCAATAAATATCATTGAATTGAATAATTTTAAAAATTATTATTAATTTCAAATATCCTTATCATTATTCAAAATTAGCAGAATTGTTTGCAAATTAGCATAATTAGATTTCTCTTATAATTATATTTTATATGTAATTCAGAATTGCAATACAATATTTTGTCTAGATATACAAGTATTTTTCTTTGTTTTTAAAATTTATACTATTCTTTGTAAAAATTAACAAATTTTAATTTCGTTTTGCTCTATATTTCTAATTATATTTTAATGGCTATACTTATAAATTATTTACATTTTATTATATTGCCATTCTCCTCTAACACGATAACTAATCCTATCTTCCTATTTTGATATCTTTCATACCATATTCACCATCTTAAATAACTTATTTCTGCCACTTAAATTCTTCATCCAACTCTACCCAATCTTAATCTAATTATCTCTTTCATTACAGAATACCGCACCACTAATATTCTATTCTTATTTAATATTTATTTACATTAATAATTTCCATCTCCCAATCTATCAAAATGAATATGGCTCTATCCAAAAAACTTTCCCATAATTTTATCCACTTCCCCATCTTATTCTAACTTTCCTTATAATATCCACACTACTATTTATTATAATGAATGTAGTACATCACTTGATTTTAATAAATATATTTCCATCTACCTATTTTTATGTCATCATGATATTAACCCTCTTAAAATACATCGACCGCTAATGATCTTTTATTATTAATATTTGCCTACAATGATTCATAATTTATTATTTCTAATAATGTTCTTAAAAGCTTTAGCAGACACCCCCAGGTAGTAGAAAATCATCATAATCTAATAATTTTAATGGCTTCATCCTAAATTATAGTTTTACCATATAGGGTCTTATTAATTATTTTGATTTTAATTCTTTTTTTCCAATTATATTTCATATCTATTTCATGTGAAATTTTTAAAGAATATTCTTAAATAGCAATTTAATATTTATGCTAGGACTTGATTCTTAATTTAATTCTATAACTATAATATTTAATCTTAGTAAATTTGTACTAAAAAAAAAAGAATAACAATGAAATTTATAGAACATCTAACTCTATAAATCAAATGTTTGATAAATTTTTAATAAAAAGTTCAGATATATTTCACATATATGAACCCAACTAATTACTATTAGATACTAATTTAAATAATTAAAATTGAGAATTGGACTGCAACAAAGTTTTAAGGATTGTATACAATATCATTAAAAACTTTAAATTACCTGTTGCAAAAAAATTATCTCTTAATCGCCAATAACTCAAAAATTAATAAGTAATATTCATGAAATAAGAATTTAAATTTAATACTTTTAATTTCTATATTATAATATTGATCAATCTAAAGACTTAAAATTTGTTGAATTTGATATTTTTACACCGTAATTATTTTTACATTTTATCATATATTAAGCCTTGGCTATTAAATATTTTCTTATTTTCAAATATCTCATTGATATTCTTTATTTTTGAACATTTCTATTTTAAAGTATATTTTTAAATATTTCATATCTTTGTATCCAAGGAAATTAATGAAGAATTACTTCTTTTATTTTGTCAAAAAAATATACATTTTCTTCAATGAAAGAAATTACAATTTCTTTAAAAATTTTAATCAAATATTGCAAATTAAATGCAAGTAGGATAATTAAATAGGGTATTTAAATTTCATAAGACTAACTCAATTAATCAATGTAAATGCCTACACCAACTGCCATAGATATAGCACATACATTAGCTGAATAAGCATCCAACTTATTTAGTATGTGCGATCTAAAAGGTTTATATTTTTAACTTATTTCATAATAAATATAAACTACTGACAATAAAAGAATTCCTTTCTTCGCAACATTATCATCATAAAATGAAAGGATAATTATAAGCAACTATTTGACAATAATTTTAATTAGCTCCCAATAATATGCATCTAAATTATATTCATTATATAAATATCCCCATTTATTTCTTGTAATTTTTTGAGACAAAGTAGTTTTATTAGAATACAAAGACATAAAGAAATATAATGGTATTAATATAGATACAGAAAATAGAACTGGTATACAAAATTTGAATAGCCATTCATAGTGAGTGCTAGTGTCATATCTAAAAGAGACATTAGCTTATATCCAAAGAAAACCTGAAATATGCCTAAATGATATTAGAGATATTAATCCTCCAACCAAAAATGGTTAAACATAAATGTACATATATATGAGAGTTGTTGTTATAATATTCAAACTAAATTCACGTTTAAAGATTAATAAATCAATGCTGTATAAGGTAAAAAACAACAATATATAAATAAAAGGCATGATTATTTACCACAACATAACTGAATAATGTATTTCAAAAGGAAATATATCTTTTAAAAAACAATCAAGAGAATGAGTCATTGTTTATATAGGATTGCTAACAGCATTAACAAAGTTACCAACACTAATTAATGAAGTGAATCTAAAAGTAAATACGCCTGAAACTATTTAGAGATGATTAGTGATCATTTTAATTAAAATACCAAAATTAGAGTGAAATTAAACTCTAGAAGGTATTAATCTTGATATTATTCGTTTAAGCATCATTTGTTCATTTAACGATTTATTACTCCTAACTGTAATTAATATTGATATTAAAGTCCTAAAGATAATTAAAATATATACCATAAACTAATACCTGCAATTACAACAGCGTTTTTACTTTTATCAATACAGGAACCACAAGAGTATTTATCGCTTGTTGAAAAATGTCCAAGACCTCTAGTGTTGTGTAAATCACATTCTTCACATAATGCTCCAATATGACCTTAAAAACATGATGTATCCCCTTCATTCCACCCACCATTACAATTAACCAGTAAATTGATACATTAGCTTATTTAAACTGTATCAAAGTAGGGTCTCCAAAACCCTGGCTTTAACTTTAATTAAGCTGATTTAATTTCACTTGTGGTAAAATCATCTTTTTTAGAGCAACTATTTGAATTCAAAACTAAGGTATATAGACCTTATGTAGCATTACAAGGAACACAAGTATTATCATTAAAACTTTTTATTTCTCCTACTTAACAAGGCAATGAATTTATATTCATTCTTAAATAATAATTATTGTGATATCCAATAATTTCTCCTTATTTTCCATAAATAGGAGTGAAAATGGAATTACAATAAAATTATACTTCTAAAGTCCTATTTAATTAATTATCTAAATAAAAGATAATATCATCAAAATTATAATCCGATTTATTGAATTTAACTTAATTAAAACTTGTATAATTTTTTGAGAAATCTGATTCTTCATTTCCCTAAAGTAACCTTCCGCTTATTGTGCAAATTGTATTTTCTAAATTCTCTTAAACATTATTGAAAGAATCTAAAGGTATTAGTCTGAGATGCAAACTATATGCTATATACTCTTTATTCTTCAAATCAAAGTGTTAATATTTAGACAAACTTTAACCATTTGGAACATAGAGGGCGCTTGAATAATTCTTAAAAAATAAAGAATATTTTTCGACTTAGATTTATTCTACAAGAATATCATCTTACTCTATAATTTTAACTTTAGGGAAAATATGTTATAAATCAATTGAAACTGATAACTATGTAGGTTTTTAAGCAAAATTTTGACCATATTGAGTTGCAACATTTTCATTAATTATTGTTTATTGACTAACTAGATTTTAATTAATCTAATCTTTTAGAAACACACCACCACCAAATTTAGCTTTATTAAATTAAATTATAGAGTTCAATATAAAAAAATTTGCTTAACCATTTACATACATAGACCCACCTTATTCTACAGCTGTATTATTATAAAATATAGAGTTTTCAATTAAAGTTGAAACATCTTAAATGAACAGGCATGTATTATAATTTCTAATCGCTATAATTTAAGATTTTGTAATTAAATGAATTATCAATACCTTTCTATGCAAAATTTCTCACGCATTGATATTTATGTATTTTTAATTCAAATTATTTTGAATTGATATTTTAATAGAAGGATTATAAAAGTCGAGAAATTAAAACTGATTTATATAGATTTATGCAACTTTAATATCCACAATCATTATCATTTAAAGCAATTTAATTTATTACTATTACACTTTTATCATCATAAATGTTTATATTTAACAATCCTTTTTAACAAATTTTACAATTTATATGAGTTAATTGAAATTATGAAATCTGAACCTATGTTTAAGAAGGATTTATATTAAGAAGACTTGATATTTCATAATTTTATAGTTTATTTATTTATTCAATAACGCAATAGGCATTTGATAAATTAGTTTCAATTTTCTTATATTTTAAAAGAATAGGAGATTCCTTTAAGAGTTTATCAATTGAGCAAATTGATTGTTATTTCTCAAATTCAAATTACCTCAAAATACATTTATGTATAACATTTATTTAATTTGAAACCTCCACATTTTTGACTTAAAAATTAATAACCCTTATTTAAGAATCTTTTTTATTTAAATTTAAAGTAATCATTGAATTTATAAAGGTTGAGTTCGAAATACTAGTGTTAAAAATTTCTATATTTTTAATCTATGATATGTTAATAAAAGCTTCATAATTTAATAATATAATAAAAATGTTACTTAAACTTATATAATTTGCATATGCTATTTGAATTAAACTTCTTTAAAATTACTATTATGATACTAATTAACTGTCTGTGAGACTAAGTTTATCTAGATAATTTAAGTATCCTTAGATTGTGTTTTTAATCTCCAAATGATCAAACATAATTTATTATTATAATTTTTTGTATACTGAAAATTCAATATAAATAATTGATCCTTATAATGAGAATATATCATTTAAAACTAAATCTTAAAATTTAATAATAGTGTTCTATAAGCCATTTTGAATATAAATTAATCCTCCTCTATTTCTACAAAACACATTTTTGGCAATTACATTTTTTATTTAAATCTAAACTGAAGTTGCTACAGAAGTATCAAATAAAAAAGCTCCACCATTTTCATCATCATTAATAAATTAAGTGCTAATATTACTTATTATTGTGTCTTAGATATTTACTTAGGCCTCTTTTTCTAAATAAATCTATAATCCTGAACCTGCAGAATTAGAAATCGTAACATTTTTTATAATTATTTCTTGACAAATTATCTTTCCATTTCCTGTTAAAACTATAATAGGAAAAATTTCTAATATTTATTCGACGAAAATTTCCTTATTATCTTCATAACCCCAATATAAATAAGGTTGTAAAATTGAATAATCAAATAAGTTGTTTTTTGTGAAATTAGAATTTTAAATTGTTAAATTTTATGCTTAGATATACAGAATACTATTTGGACTATTAGTAACTATATTTTTTTGGATACTTAAATTACTTAAAAGTATTGTACAATATTAGCAATCAATATTAAATAGTAATCCTGTGTTGATTTAATCTAATTAAATATATTGATGCATAATATTCTTTTCAAATTTTGAATTTATAATGTCAATTAAATAATCTCCTTCAGATTAAATCAATATTATTGATGCTAATTTAATTTTATTTGTTATCAAGATCACATTTGAAGTAAATTCTAGTTCTGATAATTCGATTTGATATTTTGTTTAAGTTTTTAAAATAGAAGTCTTTATTTAAATGAGTGGATAATTTATTGATTGAGTCTTTTCAATCACTAATTAAGTTATTTTAATTTTAGGCACATCATAAATGCTAATTAAAAGATAATAGTATTAATTAATTGTAGCCTATTTAAAGCAATCATATTATTCATAAATTCCTTTAAAGCCACGTTACAAAATAAAAATTTTATTCAATGTAACCTAATTAGAATCTGTAATAACCATCTCTGAGATCCCATTATTTTTTTAAATAGTTAAATCTTCAATTTTTATTAAACTTGCTGATAAAAAGACTAAAGTTGCTTCTAATATATCAAAGAAAGATTCTTAAGATTTTTATGATAAATTATTTCCACTTATTTTAACATTAATAAATTCTATTTCTTGATTAGGTTTTATAAGTTAAGTAATTTTGATAAATCTATCTTATTCGGTATAAGTGTTTAATCCAAATTCAATGTTATCAAGCAAAATATAGGAAATATCTGTTTTCTAATTAATTAAGAAATAAGAACTTTGATAAAGCCGATTCTCTTGAAAATTTAAATTAAACAAATGTGTATATCTATTTAACTCAATTAATATTGAATTTACTAAATCACAATAAAAAAATTCCAAATTTTTTAATTCAAAGTATTTTAGTTTATAAATCGAAAAGAAAGCTCTTGTATAGTATAGCAAAGAATCAGTGATTCTCATTTAATTTATATATAATTCTCCAAGAGTTTGATTTATAAATGGTTGATTGAAAATTGTAGTTTCAATATTTATATTATCCATATATACTAAATCATTAATTTTAAGATCAAACCAAAACAAATATGTATTTTAAAAATCACCCCAAATAATATTGAAATTTTCAATTCTAACTGTTTACTTTTTAGATATTTATTCAATCTTAATAAAATATTCTAGAAAATATCTTCTTTCAACTCCTTCTGCAACAAAGTTTGAAATAAAGACTTTTTGGGCATTTTACATAAGAATATAAAAAGTAATTTCGGATTAACGCTAATGATAAATAATGTCCATTAATTCAATAGTTTAATCGAAAACGCTTTTAAACCAAAGTAAACTTAAACCAAATTCAAAAAATTCAATTTCAATGTTAAATCCTTATATATGAACTCTTTTGAAATTAAGAATAGTAAATTATTTTTTATATTTAATAGAAGTAATTCCATTTCCGTAAAGTTCAAGTTGTACATCTCTAATTTTATATAAAAAGATAGACATACATGGCTGAGAAAATATTTTAACTAAATTTTTAAGTAATCTGTTATTAATCAATAACATTGCATAGTTATTCTTAATGACTAACAATTATTATAATGATTTATTTAATGGCTTTCTGATTGGCTAATTGATAAAACTAATCGGTTTCAAACTAAATTAATAATTATAATATTTACTTCAGGAAAGCTTGAAATAGAGAACAAATTATCATTTAAAATAGTGCTTTATTAAAATTCTTTTCGTTTCTCTTCGTTTTCAAATGAGTTTAATTTTTCATAGTATTAATAACTATCACAAATTAACTCTAAATTTATAACAATTGATTTTAAGCATGGTCCAGATTCACAATCTATATAAATACCCAATTCCGAATCAAAAGTGCCTTTTTCTGAGGATAAACAGTAATATGAAAAGTTAGAAAATTTTTAATTGTTGAATATTGGATTTATAGAAAGTACATCTACTTCATCTCTTTTATAACATGATTCACAATGTTGTGGACAAGTAATACATTAATTATCAATTAAACTTTTACTTCTAACTTTTACTCCTAATGGACATTTAACACAGATGTTTTTATTATTTTATAGTTTACATTCTAAACAAGATGGAGGACACACTTCAATACATTACTATTCATGTAATTCATATCCTTCTTAGCATATAGTACAAAGTATTTCATAATCTAATTAATTTTAACTTATCCCATATTCAATAAATTTATGTTACGAATATTCTTTATCTATTGAGGATCTATAAAAAGCACGAATTTCATTTTTCCAATCATCCTAAGAATATTTATTTTATTCAAAACAACTCAAGCAGTTTAAGTTTGAAGGACATTATATACATTATCCTGTTAGTTTTTAAGCATAATAACCATTTTAACAAAGAAGACAAGAATAAGAAACTTTTAATGGAACTTTTTAATTATCAACAATTTTTGTTGTTAATTATTCCATAACGCATTATCGACAATTTTATTTGAATTTGGGACATTCATCAGAGAATGAGTATAATAATGAGTTTGAAACATAAGGACCATATAAACATACATTTTCTAAGAGATCTACAACTTTTTCTACATAAAATTAATGACAGTTTTGTAATTCACCTTTAAAACAGGCAGATTTTAATTGGTTAAAATAATAACCATCTCTACACTTAGCGCATTCGATTATTGTTGTCTAATATGAATAATAAGGTTCAAATTCATAGTCTAATGAAATTGCTTTTGAAGATTTTTCAAATGCAATTAAGCAATTTTCAATATCATTAATTCTACAATCTTCAGCATTTAAGGTTAAATAATATGTATAATCATCTAAACAACTCAAACATCTCAAGATTTTATATTTTTCTGAAAATTTGCAAATTTTACAAAAATTACCACATTTTTAGCATTAATCATAAATTAAGCCAAATCCTGGATCGCATTATAAGCAATGATCTTAGTTAAGACATTTCTAACAAAATTTTGAACATTAAATACAAGATTTCTCATCTTTAGATAAATAATATCCACTTTAACATTCTGTGCAATATTAATATATTTAATCTACTTTTATACATGCTTTGTGTAATTCAATACACTTTAAATCAGAATAATAATAATTTTGCTTACAAAATCCAAATGCTTATTCTTTTAAATGTTAAACTTCTAATTAAAAACAATTTTGAAGATATATATCTTTTATGTCACAATATTCTTAAACTCCTTCCAATAAGACTAAAATTAAAATATCTTGATCAATATAATAAAAATCATAATCTTAAGTAGATCTTATTTATGAAGTATAAGCATCATCTTTTTAAGAGATCTATTAACTAATTAAATCCTTTTTACAAACTGGTTTTTTGTACCAAGAGTTAGAATTGAATAAACAATCTATACATAATAGATTATAAGAATTTGATTGAGGACTAAATTGATTTAATATATTACCATTTTATGCATAGTCCAGGATCTGGTAAATTAAAATATCCAAAGGAACATTCTTAATTTTCAAAATTCTACTCTATTTCATTATATAGCATTGTTTAATATAAATCTTAAAAAGATAAACATTTATTATCTTTATATATATGATATATTGGACATGAACATTAATGTTATTCTTCCAGATATATATATATATTTTGTGGATTTTCATAACAAGATAAGCAATTATTCTCTAATGGACCAAAACAAGTTTTACAGCTTTAATGACAAGCTATGTATAATTGATTAAATACAATAATCTATGTTTTAATCTTCTTGATAATTTGAGATAAATTAAAAGCCTGCTAGTTATCCTTTTAGTTTATCAAAAAGAAAATAATCACCTCCAAATATAGCATAGTATTTAGTATTAATAAATAAACTATGATATTGGGAGTCTCCTAATGGATAAGTATGTCTTTTTAAAACTTTATTCTCAAAAAAATTCACTTTAAATTATGATTTTGAATCTTTTCTTTCTAATCCATATTCAAATGAAATAAAATGCCATTTTGTTAATAGTTCTTAATAAGGTAAATCTTTTCTAATAGATAATTTATCATTTAGTGGATTCTCTATATAAATTGGGTAAGGCATTCTGTAATGATGGGATATAACATCATATCCACAATTATTTTGGTCTGATAAATCTATATTCATAATTATTTTAACAATTTCATCCCCAATATTAATTTCATTTTAATAATTTTTAAATATTGTCAGTCTAACCACCAAATATTACTTTAATGAATAGGCATCTTAAGAATTATATTTTACCCAACCATATATGCTAAATTTAGTCCCAAACTATTCAAACTCATATACTTTTTAAATAAGTCCATCAAAATTAAGTACTTCTGGTATGAGATTAAATGTTTGTTAATGTTCCTTTATTCTTAACCAATATATAGTTCCATAAACTTCTTATGGCCATCGTTAATAATGCTGATACCAGATGTAGGATAATCTTCCACGAAATACACCTAACTAATATTTTCCATTTATCTAAAATATTTAAATATAAATTACAATCCCTGTCCCTCCAACAATAAATTCAATTAATTTGTTAGAATATTAGGTATAAATCAAATTCAAATTATAATTTATATTATCCATTGTTTCAAATAATAAATACTTATAATTCTTTAGAGTGATAAGGCTCATTATCCAAACTCCCTCATAATATTTAGGATCATAATTTATCTGATATGTTTCATCATTGACGATAAGATTATGAGTTATATAACTTCCTGATGAGATAACATTTGTATACATAAAGGCTAATACCTGACCTTCATTCTTCATTAAAAACAGTAATTATGTTTTTGGTTTATCAAATTATAATTTTTCTTCAACTTAAGGGTACGATATTGGTGTAAATGTTGTTATATAGAAACTCCAAAATTCAAATTAAATTTCTTTATCTATGCTGTCAATTAATGTTGTTTAAATAGGGTTTTCTTTACTAAGTAGTAACTCTTCATTGAATTATTGACTAAAAGCTAAAGAAAGCAAAATAGCTAGTGCAAGAAAAGATTTTTAAATTATTAAATCTTTATACATTATCTGGTTTGTTATTTTTAATATTAATTTTAAATTCATTAATACTATATTTCAATGTCCTAATAAATTTGTTTGATTTATGCAACTATTTATCATAAATAATAAAATTTAATTAAAAATTATAATCAAATACACATTTCCTACCTTTAATTTCTATTTATTCTAAAGATAATATATTTAGAAAGGATGCTTTTTCTTCTCTACAAACCCTTCTTTTACCTATTAAATATATATTATTATTTAGAAACATAAACATTATATAACTATTTGATGAATTTATCTAGATCAATTTCTTTTTTATAGGATTTCATAATCTATCTATTAAATTTTAACTTATTACTTAAATGTTGGGAATTACATTAAAAGAGGTGTAAAAAATTTATAATTGAATAATCACTTTGATTCAACTGTTTTTAAATCAAACATTAGCACTCTTTTAATTTGTATTTGCATAGAATAAGAATACTCATGCAAATGTATATTGGTTTAATTGTTCATACTTCTCATTTACATTTGAATTTTCATAGCAAATATCATTTTTGATGTTTTATTTTTAAATTTTTAATATTTTTATTTGAGTTTATAATTAATAACAAACAATAGCTACCACATTTTATTAGTACTTTATTTTGGGGAATACCGTAGGAATTGGTCTTTTCATTATTGTTATATAAATATTAGATACTAGATATTTTAAATATTTTAAGAAATGTAAATTTGAAAATTCTCTTATAATAGTTTCTCTTATCCATAAATTAATTGAGCTTATGCTATTAAAAAGTTATCCTTCATTTCGTAATTTGAAATCCATTTTAATGAAAAAAATTTATAAAAAGCATAAAAACCGAAATATATAAATTTTATTAAATATTTCTAAAATTATTTTATTGTTAAAAATATCAATGCGAAGCCATATAATTGAATTTTTTTTAACAGTTCTCATTTTCTTTCTTCAATAAATTTGATTTAGTCATTAGTTTGTTTTAAGATTAATAACACAACAATAAAATTTTCTTTTTTTCAGAGTTGTTAATTGAAATAATTCTAAAAATTTATTTATTCTTATCCCTTATTAAATAATTTAAAATATGTATTAATAGAGATTCCACTTTATTTTGAAATTTTAATAAAATAATACTGAATAAAATTAATGAGCTTATATAATCTAACTTGCTTTAAAATTAATATGAAAATGTGAAATGATTTTTGGCTACTTTTTCTTATATTATTTTGTAGTTTATAAAAAATTGAAAAAAATTTCTTCCATAAACTATAATTATATATAATGAAATAAAATTCATATGAGGAAGTAATAATTTTTCAATAAACAACCAACTTGATAAAAATCAAAGATTTATATTATAAACATAATATAGATTAACATTCTCACTATATTTATTTAATTTTGAACAAGAACAGTCAGTCTTGAAATCCTTTAAATTAACAAAACGTGAAGAGCTATAATATCCTAAAGCTCGTAACTCTTCCTAGATAGACTTATTTTGTAATTATTTATTTGAAATTAATACAATTTCTGTTATGGATATTATCGTTTATTTAGTTACATATGGCAAGTGATTTGTTAGATTTTAAGCCAAAAATCATGGTGTATTTGAGAGTTCACGAATCATTTAATTTTTTGGTACTAAATGATCAGACAATTTATATCAGTCATGTTTAGGAGAGGCGATAAAAAGCATAAAAGAGTTATTTAATAAAACATAAAGAAATTAAAAATTTTGTTAAGGATCGTTACAATATAAAAAGTTATTTAGAATCATAAGCTTATTATATCATCTAAGAATGCTAAAATAGGGTAAAAGCTTGTATGAGATTTAAGTAGAATTATTGGAGGATTAATAATATCTGACTACAAAATTGAGAGAATTGCTTTCTTTGAAAATTAGATTGTTTGTGAAAATCCAAATATTTGCTGTCTTTAGGTTTATTTTGAAGATAAAGTGACAAGAATTCAAGCATGAGGTAAATTGTTTCATCTTATATTGAAAATAGTCAAGAGATATAATATTAAAGTAAATTGGAAGCAATAGCCATAGAAGATATACTCACCACATAGTTTTTGGAATTAAAGTAAATCTAAATTAGACATAGGTTAATTATACTTATTTAAACTTAGTAGAAGGTTATCAAAAACCCTTTTTTAATTTATCAGAAGACTTTTTTTTGGGATTTATTCATAAACATTTGCAAGAAGGAGAGAATAATATTATTGCATCTTAAGGTGAACTTATTTATGAGAATAAATTATTGTTTATGTAATTGATACATTCTACATTATTTCTTCTTGGTAAACATAGGCAAAGCAATTTAAAAATTGCAGTAGAGTCTATAAGAAGTTAAGTTATGCATACGATCCAATGTTTGGTAGGAAATTGTTGAACTTGCAAATGTTAAGTGTTGAATCAATGGAGTTCTTTTAGAAATTTGACAAGCTTATCATTTGCAAGATGGTTTGAAATCATTTATTATAAATTTATTCAGGTGATTATAAGTCATAGGCTACAAAAATCCAAAAAAAATGATTCCATATATTTAGTAGCAGAGATATTTTTTATTTTAATTTGATCTATAAAAGTAGATAATATATTTTATCTACATCTTTAATGAATATTTAATATATTATTAGAAATCTAAGAAATTTATACTTTTCATTTCCTTAATCAGGAATTTTATTAAAATATATTTAGTTTTATTATGTTAAATTATATATAATATATGATTCTGAGTGCATATATTAATCATCTCATTCTCTTTTAAGGATAAAGGATAAATTAAACTTTTTACCTCCTGTTACATTACTAAAAATGCCAATGATCTAGCTTTTAAAAATAAAATTTTATGTTTAAATATAATATTTTATATATAATTTCTAAATATTATTCGATGATATCAATCAGCATAAGTATTAATCTAACAAAAAATTTTGCTAGTATCAAAATTTTACATATTTCAGTTTGCATCTCTATTTCATCGATACATTTTCATGAATGAGATTTAATTAATAATTTTTGAGAATAAGATACTTCTAATACTTAATAAATATAATTAATTAAGATGAATAATTTCAGATGATACTATGCCTAATTTGAATAAACCTAAGCTTAAATTGATTCTGTAATATTATTATTATTCTTATTAAATATGTTGCATTGAATTTCGATAATCATCAATTACATTATTAAACGATATCAAATATCTATTCATATAAAAATGAAAGTATTATCAATATATTCCAATAATTATGGATAAAGAGAAATGAATTGATTTTGATTTTATTTTATTTTATATATTTTTCAAATAGAAAAAAATTGATATTTCAACATAACCCAGAAGAAATCTGTCACAAAAAGAAATAAACTACTTTTTACAATAAAATTAAAAAAAATGTGAAATAAAAATAGAGAGGCCTGTTTATAAGCTTAAAATATTTTTGTAGGAAAAAATTAATTAATATGCAAACAACAATTTGAGAAATTTTCCTTTGATGATAAAAATATGTATTGTTGTAAAAGAATTAGATGAGGTCAATTAAGGCAAATTTCCTTAATTTCCAATAAAATAATTATCCTACTTATTTTTATTATAAATTAAAGTGCTTTTGTTACAACTTACTTAATTTGATATGGATAGTCAAAATATCTTATTAAATTTTCTCACTCAATCTTGAAGAAATTTATTGCATTATTGTCTTATGTATCAATCATAAATCAATGTTGATAATTGTATAATTAAATGAGAGATTTTCTTTGAATTTTTCAATTAAGATTCATTGAGTGCTTTGTAAATAGAACTTATGATAAAATGATAAAATTAAATTCTATACAGCAGAAAGATATGTTCTGTATCATAATTCTGTTTTCATTATAAATTTGATAAGTAATTTTATTAAACTTTTCTTCTGATATATTCACATAGCCTTCCATAAAGATGCAACCTTTTTTAATTTTTGTATCTGACATCTTCTTTATGCTTTCAATTTATATCAACATTTCCATCTTTAATATTCTCATGTTAATGTAATATATTGTCTTGTTAGTTTTAATTGTTATTCTTTACGTTTTTTTATAATTTTTTTTGACTATCCTAATTAATAATTTAAAAAAAAAAATTTAATGCTTTCTAGTTTATCAATATATAGAACAAATGAATTTAGTTCAATTCTTAAATCTGATAAAGACTAAGGTGTGGATAAATTTTAGAATAATTAATTAATATCTAGTGATTAAATTAATAATTATCAAATCTAATTTTTCCACTTATTCAAAGGTTATATGATAGATTGGGAATAGATTTGAATTTAAAATTTTACTTTAAGAATCACAATCATATGTTTGAGTAATAAAAATGTAAAATTTGATTGATAGAAAATTTTTAAACTAAATCAACTCAAATATTAACCTTATCCCCCCCACCCTATCAAAATACCTAAAATAATAAGTTGTATTAAATTACTTTATTCAGTTGGAAATTATATTATAATTTATTATAAATTGCTCAAATTATTTTATACAATTTTCAATTTGATCTTAATAATTCTGCACTCTATAATTAACATATTCTGATAATCCATTTGAATTAATAAATTCACCAGCCTATATAAAAAATTGAAAATTAAATTGCCGATTGTATTCTTTTTTGAAATTTGTCATTTTTAGGATTCATCAAAAGAATTCACTTTAAATCTCATATCTTTAGACAATAAAGAGTTTAGATTATTATTATTAATAATACTGGTATTAATATATTTGAATTTACTTTTTGTGCTAATTAGCAATAAAATTTTACTTTTGAGAAAATAAATAGGAAAATCAAAGAATCAATTGATTATTATTTCGAAGTATATTAAAGTATTTATAAATAATTAATTAGAAATATATACTTTAGCCATAAGGAATTTAATAATTATCATAATTAAAGTAGTTAATTTAATAAATATTATAATTAAAGTAGTTCAAATATTAAAAAAAGTAGTAATTAATTAATTGAGTAAAATCTACTTTTAGATTGGTATAAAGAGACTCACATTTTTAGTATAATTATCGGATTTTATTATTTTTATAATTTTTTGATATGAAATATTTTTATATACATTTTCATCGATCATTTCTTCAATTATTTAAATCTTCCAATACGTAAATGGTCAGCAGTAGCAAATAATAAATAAATAATATATATATATGAAAATGGGAAATAGTATCAAACAATAATATAAAGAAATAAATATTTAAAATTATATATATAAATGGTGATCAGTAAGGAAAATTGTTTTTACCATATGTGCCCCAAGTCACTCTTTATTTATGATTTACAATAAAGTTATTAATGTAATTTTATTATTTGATCTTTTCTACTAGCAATTACAATTTAATAATAATAAATTAAAATCTAATATTTTAATTTTATAATTATGATTCTATTTCAACTCTAACTTTGGATGTAAAAGAAGATTCCTGCCCCTATTACACAACAAAGTGCAATAAATACTATCCCTTACTTTGGATTATAAAATAACTAAGCCAAACCCATAATTAATAGTGAGAATGGAATTGAAATAATCAAACTGACTAAAAAGAAAATAAATCCTGAAAAAGAAGCTAAAAAGAATCCAACTAATGGAAACAATGAAATCAACCACCAGATTGGAGAGAATATCATACAAAACCCTAAACCCTATTTTTAAGTTAAATTCATTACCATCAATAAATTTCCAATAATTCTAAAAATCATAGTTATATATTCAAGTTCTTAAACACAACTCTAAAAAACTTAATCCTTTGTCAAAATTGATTCAAAAATCCAATTTATTTCTGTAAAATCAACTGCTTTACAGTATTTGCAGCAAACACAACAGAAATTAAGACATGATATTTATACATTTTCTAAATTTTGTTGTCCAGCCAAAGTCTATTCAAAATTATCATGAATAATAAAAGGTGTAAATGAATCATTATTTTATTGAGAAACTATAGTTGTAGGACCTGTTCTGGCAGCATTAAATGAGACTCTCAAATCGTTCAGGGTGACAGCTCCTTTATTTTATTAGAAATATATGTATTCTCCGTTTGCTTCACTAAAATATGAATATTTTTTTATACAAATTCTAAAATCCTTTTTGCTATCCAAAGTAATTAGCAACAGCTTATTAATTATTCATAAACATTATAAGACTTTCTTTAGCTTCTGTTTATTCTGCCAAAGACTTACTAATTAAATAAGCTCCTAAGCGAACATTCAAATTAGTTTATGTCTCTTCTTCCACAATCCATTTAGACTAATCATTAGAGTGCTCGTCTGTACATTCTGAATGAAAAAAGGAACTCCATTCTTAAACATAATAAATAGTTCTTCCTGATCTTTTATTTGATCTTGATTTTTGTACCCATTAGTACATTTCCACTTTTCTAACTAATTTAATACAATCTTTCATTTATAAACCAAAAGCAGCATCAACTATTTGATCATTAGTTTTGCTTTCACCTAATAATTTAATATAGTTTAAAAAGTACCATTTATGTGAATCAATTAATTATTAGTATTAGGATTCACTTCTGCTGAGTTGATTGAAATACATAATTTCTTTGTTTATTCTAATCTAAACCAAGTAATTGAATATCTATTATTGTTATGTCATAAATAAATACCTTCTCTCATTGTACCATAACGTAATAAATGCCCAAAAAATAACTAAGAATCCAAATATAAAAGCTACGTATGGGATCTCTTCCTAATGAGTTGAACGAAAATGCTTATTTTGGTATTCTAACTGTTTATATAAAAATACTTTATATATGCTCTCTCAAATGATTGATTGCATTACATGAGGAGATTAGTAATGAAAAAGTTGCAAAGGCAAAAAAGCTATGATATTATTGATAATATCTTATCATTATTTAAATTTATTAATAATAATTGCATTTAGATTATTTCTGTATTTGTATTGCTATAATATTTAATATTACTTTTATATATTATTTTCTTAATTCCATTTAAGTAAAAAAAATTTATTTTTAAATCTTATTATTTGTACCAAAAAAGAATGAAGAAATTTTTTAGTAAATATATATGTAAATAAAATAAACTTTCATTAATAGCTGTTTAAATTAAGTAAAATAAGTACTTAATCAAATATATTCATATATCAACTCATGATTAATTTTTAAATAAGAAATATCCTATTTGTGAGTTGGAGAATTGAAATTCATTCTTTTGTATTAATTTTCAGCAGAATTAGAGTCTAATGTAAGCTATTAATATAACTTATTCTCATTCTATTTAATCGATATATTCAAAGAAATAACAAAAGAATAAAAATAAAATATTTTAATTAGATAAAGGTACAAATGGTATTTTTCATAAAAAATAATTATAAATTATTTTTTAAACTGAATCATTGATATTCAGAGTTTCATTCACATAAAAATATGTGCTGATTAATGGCGAGACCTTCTTGTTTTCTAAAACTTTATAATATTCAAGTCCAACTGTTACAATGGTATTTGTTGCCTAGAAGGGAGCTTGGGGTATTTTCGATTTTGAGTTACTAATTGAGAAATGACTTTCAGAATGTTATTTTTGTAATAATAAATCATGTTATGACTACAAATTAACAATTGCCTGTTACGAAAAATTCAGAGGATGGTCATTTAATAACTTAATCTCAATATTTGGAGCATAATATTTTAGATTTTTTCTTTCATTATGTTTCTGGCAGTCATTTAATAAAGAAATTCAATTAGATGATATACAAACTTACAGAAATTAATATAAAAATTGATGACAATGTGGCACGGGACAATTAATCGTTTACTTAAATTTAATTTTAATATTTTCACTATATAGTTTGAATATATTTCTTAATATTTGACCTTTAATATTAATTATATGTTCAACTCTACATAATGAAGGATGGATAATATTTTCTTCTGAATTATATTAACATGTAATTATTTAAGTCCATCAGTTAAGATCACTGTCTAATGTAATTATAATGAATAATTGATTGGAATTAGAGATTTTCTAATATTTATAAATTCAAATAACAATAAGAAGGAGATATGTATGGATGACAATATAAATCCTTTTGATGGCTGTTTTGCCTAGATATTGTAATAAAATAAAAGCTGTTAAACAGAACGTTAGCCTTTTAGTTGTATTTCATGTATTCTTTGTTTGGAAGAAAGATTATTGAGAGATAATAAATGATATTAATAATGTGGAGATGGAAAGGTAGCTCTATCTTCAATAGAATAATTTGATGATGTTAATCAAATAGAAAATGATGGATTTATTTATAATATGAATTTATTCCTAATTGTTTTATTTTTAATGATTATGTCTAACTTGAAAATAATTTATGTCAGCCAATATGTGGTGATGGTATGATTATTAATGGATTTGAGATTGTGATGATGGAAACAATGATCCATTAGATGGATGCTATTAATGTAAATTCTATTATTCAAATGGTTGCATTATATGTCTAAAAGAGAACTATTGTAGTTAATGTGATAATCTTAGAATATTAGAGAATAAAACTATGCAATGCAATAAACTTAAACTAAAAGAGCAAGATTTAAATGAAGAAATTATAATATTAAGTGATATAAGCCATTAAAATCAATTATCAGATCTTATTCATTTATGTGGGGATGGAAAAGGAAAAAAATGTTAACTTATACATTCCACATATTTTTAATTGAGTCTTAAATGGCTTCAACAAATGAACTCTATACATTTTCATTCTTGATAATAATTGAATTTGGCTCAAGTAGTTTTCTCCTCTTACTTTTTGGTGATATTGGATCTTTAACAGAAATATTAGATATTCTTCAATATTAGTCTTATTTGAAATATTAGAGGAAACTTATATCAAGCTGCAAATTTAAATTTAACTGATAATGTTCAGATTTACTTTGAATCATCTTGTTTAAATCTATAACTATACCTCATATTTTAAATACTTTATAATAACTCCATTTTTTGATAAATTAATTGGTGAGAATCATATCAAAAGTGTTTTTAAACTTTTGAATATAATTTAAATGCAGATTTATTAATTAATATTTATTTATTTCGTCCTTACTTATTTATTTATTTAAGCAAATTTATTTATAATCGTTTTACGGAATCAGAGATATTCTTTTTGGGTATTCAATTATTTAGTTTCAAAAAAGAAAGAAGAAGTAAGGACCATGGATCATTATTTCTAATATAATTGTTTGGTTAATTTCTGTGAAAATTCTAATAGAATTAAAAATATAAATATTTTTTTAGAATCTAGAATATAAAATTTGATCTTCTAGCAAATATAATAATTGTTAATAATCTAATCAGTTTTAGAGAGGATCTCGTTAGCGCTTACAAATCAACATTTATTAGCGTTAATAATAAAATTTAAGAGCTATAATACTAGCTTACTTCACAACTTTAAACATTAAAACATTTCCGTTTGATTTCTAACCTATATTCTTGGGAGTAAAAGTGAAAAGTGATGCATCAAAAATTAAAATAATTGGTTGAAGTTCTTCAAAATGGCTTTCCTTATTAAAAATTTATTTTAAATCAAGGAGTTTATTTATAAATTGTTGAAAATTGGAGGATTGTACCAAGAAAAACTGGTCTGCACACTTTTTATAACTCTTGTTTTATATCTTTTAGGTAAAATTTTATTTCTTTATAGATATTAATTGATAGGGCTATTCTATCCTTAAAATAATTCTTCAAAGTATCAATCAGTTTATCAAAGCAATTATAAGTATTGTAATAAAAAATTCAAATGAGTTTTTTTTCGGTTCATAAATAAAAACCAATAACATTAATTTGCCTTATTAAATATCAAAGAAAACTATGTATTTAATGCTAATCTCAATATCAGATGCAATTCAAACATTTTCTTTAAATTGATGAGTACAAGAATTCACTGAAAATTGAAAACATTGATTAATCTAAATTAGTATAATTAATAACCAGTTTTACATCATTGCTTTTTTAAACTTTTGAATATAATTTAAATGCAGATTTATTAATTAATATTTATTTATTTCGTCCTTACTTATTTATTTATTTAAGCAAATTTATTTATAATCGTTTTACGGAATCAGAGATATTCTTTTTGGGTATTCAATTATTTAGTTTCAAAAAAGAAAGAAGAAGTAAGGACCATGGATCATTATTTCTAATACCTAGTGGTTCTGGTTCATATTTAGAGTAAAAATTAAATTTCATGAAGAATGGGGAGGTGGATTAAGTTGAGCTAGGGATTTTTTTCTCATTCTTAAGTCATTTATAATTTGAGAATATAGTAAGAAAGGTAATCAAAATGGTAGGTATGACATCCATTACAAAGAAAACAAAATGTAAATTAGTTAAATAAGATTAACAATTTTGTATATGGATTATATGATTATATTATATAGAGAGGATAAGAATTTTTTTTTAAATGTTAAAGTATTTTTAGTAGTGGGGGATAATACAATGAGAATGAATGATATTTAAAAAATTGGAAAGTGGATTGTATTGCGGGGAAAATATGCATATTCAAGTGAAATCCTTAGAATGGTGAGAATACTATTGTTAAAAAAGTAGGTATTTGAGTACTATAGTTAAATAATGTAGCTATAAATTAATTAAACTTATCGGTGAAGGATCGAGAAAGATTATGATAAGGATTGAGTAGTGGTTTGATTTGAAAAGATTCATGAGTTATTTATTAAGGAAATTATAATTATAATGGTAAAAAATGGGTTATTGGGATATAATGTTTAAGGAAAGTGAAGAGTTTAAAATAATGCAAATTAAATCTTAATTATTTTAAAGGAAAAGTATAATATGGTGAATAAGATGGATATACAAAAAAGATTGGGAAATGCTTTGTGTTATGCTAGAATTTTGGAAAGGGATATTAATTATCTTAAAAATTTTTTGTTGGTGAAGATAATTAAAAAGGTAAAAGAGTCAAGAGATAGGTGAAAATGGATTTTTGGAGTAATGCGATTGGGTAAGAAATGATTTATGAAAATTGAATAAATTAATAGAATCCAACTAGTATATTATTGGAATGTATACATGAGATCATTTATAGATTAAAAAATGTTTACTGTTCATGGTGAATTTTATTAATCAATCAGATTAAAGTTCAAATTAGTATTGAAATTTTAGTGATTAGAATGGCATTAATATTTTTTGCACAAAAATAATTTTATTTAAATAAAGTACATTAAGTAACAATAAAAAAGAGATGCAAATTTATAATTAGACTTAGTTAATTTAAAATTGATTTATTACGATAAGACAAACTCTCATTTGTCAGCAATAAAGTAAGATTATAAATTTTAATTTGTATGCCAAAAAATAAGTCATAGTTATGATTCATAAGAAATATCTTTATAGATAATTGAGGGACGTTGAAATACAATTCATCAATATTAATCAAATATTAGTGAAAGAAAATGTAAATAACTTTTATAATCGAAAATTTAGAGAAAGGAGAATTACCAAAAATGTATTTGAACCAAACTATTGAATTTTGAAAAATAAAGAAAGCAAATGTAAAAACTAATTTAAAGCATGGAATAAAGCCTTGAAGTATCATAAATCAAATAAAAAAAATGCACTTTTAAAAATAATAATTAATTATTCTTAATGGATATAGAGCTTTATTTAAAAACATTAAATATAATATGAGTTTAATTTTAGAATGCAGTTTATGAAATTATACATGCAAGCAATTAATGAGATTAATTTTTTTAAATTATTTTAATTTATTAATGAATCATTTATAGAAAAGAGAGACTATATTTAATTTTCTATTGACAAATAACTTTTCAAATTTAAGGAAAGAAGACTTAATTATTATCTGAAATAAGAAATTTAATTATCTCAAATATCTAAAAATTCTACTTTTAATATATTCTACACTGTCACAATCTAATTTCTTAATGTTTAAACAATAGATATACTATTGCTGGTTAAGGTTATTTGTAATTCTTTGTTATTTGCTTAAGCTTAATATTTAGCATAAATATTTATTGAATTGATTGATCCATGACAAAAATGATTTAAGTTATAAATCTTATTACTTCCACTACAAGTATTACATTTATTTATCTCACTATGAACCTTTTTATTATTTGATGGACATTTATAATAAATTTGAATATTTATTATTTAAATTAATCCTCCAAAAACAACAGTTTCTGATCCAATTGAATTATAAAGTTTATTGATTTCTAAAATTTTCATTTAAAAAGCTGGTTTTTAATCTGCTGTCATATCAAACAATTTGCTTATTCTTGCGGTGAAACATTCCATTGCCAATAAAATCGACCCTTCACCATATTTTAGAAAATATGGCTGGATTTTATTCATTGGATAAGTATTTGTACTCCCTAAATTAATTTATAAGTATTTACATGATTAAGTGGCATAGCTGATCTAAGTTGAAGTAGAACTGAGAGTAATTCGATATCTTATATTCAAAAGAGAAGTTGTAAACTACATATAAGCAATCACAAAGTAATTATTTGCCAATTTATCGAATTATTAACTATTGTAATCAATTGAAGATGAAGTTTAATCTAATAAAGTTAGAAACTCTTCAGTTCCTAATATTATTTGATAACTCACGGAAATTAGATTTTAACAATCACTATTCATACCAACTGTAACATAATTAGATGTTATTTCAGTTATCTACAATATAATAATACTTTACAGAAAGATCTATATTAAATGCTCCACTATAAGAAAACGAAAAAAAAGAAATAACTCCTTTTTTTAAGATTCGGGTTTTGAATTGGATATTATTTTGAAGTAAAAGGAATTTATTTATTCACTGTAATTACCTGTAAACGATGATCATCTATGGCAAACCATTAAATTCGATAAGAATTGACCTTATTATAAGGGCATTTTATTTTTAATGTAAAGTCTAATACTATTATTATTTACCTGTCTAAGTTACACTAAGTAATTCTATGTCCACCTCAGTTTGGCCAGAAAAATTATAATCTAATGTTGTAAAATAAAAGATTATCTAGGGAGCAGTTTAAAAAGTATTTGTAAAAGGAATTACATTCGTTTTTGTATATCCATTTTCACAGTTAAATCCTGATTCTGTATAAGAAAATTAAGTAAAAGCCTATGAATCATATGTAATTGTTTCTTTAGAAATCTGGATTAATATTACAAATAATAGCATTTGTTATTTATTAAATAATTGAATTTTATTTGTAACTAAATAAAAATAACACTTCATATAATATTGATTTTAATAAAATTTGTTTATTTATTAAGTTCTAGATTAAACTTCTATTTAAGGTTGCAAGTTTAAACAGCATTATTAATACTAAAGATATTTCTAAAATTGTAAATATATATATAAGAAGTCATGAATAGCAAATTTATAAATGGAAAAATATAAAGTAAAATGATACTTAAATAAAAAAGAAGATTAGTTAAATTAGTAATAATTGTAATTTCATTGCCAGAAAAGCACTTCTAAAAGCCTCCAAAATTTTTACTTGGAGATTAACAGTTTTTTAGGTGAACTATTTAATGGCTTCAAAATTTCATTAATATCTTTTTGCCTTGCTTAGAAATTCAAAGATTCTACTAAATAAAAAGTTTGAGAAATATTTCTCATTTTTTTTTTAAATGGTCTTGTTTTCACCCCTTTATATTAATTAAATGTCATAATTACTACGAATTTTGATAACTTCTACTTGACTGATACATTTTTATTTGATTTAAAATAAATTATAATGAAAATGATTTTAAAAAATATTTATTATTGAATACAAATACAATCTAATTATATATTAAATAAATAAAATGAATCAACTGATGCATACAAATAAAATGAATTAACTATTGGAAGAGAAACAAGATATACAGATAAGTAATACATTTCATTCAATTATTGTTAATATTATTGTAGATATGATAACTAATAAATTAAAAATGCAATTAAGAATTGATCCAAAAATTCCCTTTAATGCCTTTATATAGAATATAATGGGCTACATAATTTAAGATAGATTAATATATTTGTATGAATAGAAATTTTAATATGTTTTGGAAAATAGTGTAAATATATCACAAAATGAGTCTTCTTCATTAATTAAATTAGGGTTCACAAATAATTGTGAATTATACATAAGCTTTTTAATTGGAACACCATTTAACATACCAATATTAGTTAATGTGGATTTGCAATTCGAAAAAATTTAATTTTATTTAATATAATCTTTTATAGCTCCTATTTCTTGCATATTCCATGATATACTAAATGAAATCTATAACAGAAAGAAATTTTAGACAATTGCTTACTTTAAGTTTTTTATTGGAGGTAGAGAAATAGATCCCTTTAATCCACAGAGATTAGATAACTATTCTTTAGAATAAGAAATCAATTTGAAAATTATTCCACGTAATAAGAAACCTACTTAATAGGAAATTGATAAAATTAATTGTCTATTTACAAACAAACGATACGAAAATTCTTAAATTATTATTAATTAATTAGAAAGAGACACTTAGGAATATTTCAAAGTTTATTTAACTAATACTCAATAGCTAATTTAATTCTATAAATTCAAACCTATTTCACATTTACAAAATATGTTACATGAAATAGTTTTGGAAAAAGATTATGGAATTTTACGGGAAAATAATTTAAAATGGTATATCAATGGTGAACAAATATATAATATTGATAATATTTATTCTAATACAAATCTGCAGATGGATGTTAAATAGTCATAACAGTTTTAATCACTTTTTATTTATCTAACAGGCAATTTTAAGGAGAAAATTAGAATTAATCTTTACAGCCCAAATCTATATTATTATGATGAGTATCTTCCATTGGATACTCTAAAAGATAAGGATGCACTTGCTAACTATTTGATTTTAAAAATATTTGGTCCAAATCTTGTTGAAAAGGATATATCGGTATTGGATATTAGTTATGGTGGTAGTGAGATATACATTGAGTATAATTTTAAATGCAACAATTGATTATTTATATTTTCATCATTCTTTTATAAATTACATACCTTTTTAAGAAATCATAATTGGAATATACTTTATCTTGTGATAATTTTTTGATAATATATTAATACCAAAAGAATTGATTATCTATTAATCAATGATTTGAAGAATAATTAATAAAATTGCAATAATCAAAGCAAATGAGACAATAATCNCTTCATTAATTAAATTAGGGTTCACAAATAATTGTGAATTATACATAAGCTTTTTAATTGGAACACCATTTAACATACCAATATTAGTTAATGTGGATTTGCAATTCGAAAAAATTTAATTTTATTTAATATAATCTTTTATAGCTCCTATTTCTTGCATATTCCATGATATACTAAATGAAATCTATAACAGAAAGAAATTTTAGACAATTGCTTACTTTAAGTTTTTTATTGGAGGTAGAGAAATAGATCCCTTTAATCCACAGAGATTAGATAACTATTCTTTAGAATAAGAAATCAATTTGAAAATTATTCCACGTAATAAGAAACCTACTTAATAGGAAATTGATAAAATTAATTGTCTATTTACAAACAAACGATACGAAAATTCTTAAATTATTATTAATTAATTAGAAAGAGACACTTAGGAATATTTCAAAGTTTATTTAACTAATACTCAATAGCTAATTTAATTCTATAAATTCAAACCTATTTCACATTTACAAAATATGTTACATGAAATAGTTTTGGAAAAAGATTATGGAATTTTACGGGAAAATAATTTAAAATGGTATATCAATGGTGAACAAATATATAATATTGATAATATTTATTCTAATACAAATCTGCAGATGGATGTTAAATAGTCATAACAGTTTTAATCACTTTTTATTTATCTAACAGGCAATTTTAAGGAGAAAATTAGAATTAATCTTTACAGCCCAAATCTATATTATTATGATGAGTATCTTCCATTGGATACTCTAAAAGATAAGGATGCACTTGCTAACTATTTGATTTTAAAAATATTTGGTCCAAATCTTGTTGAAAAGGATATATCGGTATTGGATATTAGTTATGGTGGTAGTGAGATATACATTGAGTATAATTTTAAATGCAACAATTGATTATTTATATTTTCATCATTCTTTTATAAATTACATACCTTTTTAAGAAATCATAATTGGAATATACTTTATCTTGTGATAATTTTTTGATAATATATTAATACCAAAAGAATTGATTATCTATTAATCAATGATTTGAAGAATAATTAATAAAATTGCAATAATCAAAGCAAATGAGACAATAATCAATATAGTGTATGGATTAAAAATTTCTATATAAAGACACTTTCAAAAGTACTATTTTTTTTTTCACAACTTTTTGATCATCCCACTTGTTTAGAGAGTTAAATATTTACTTATTCAATAATCAAAGTTAAATACTAAGTAATCTATCTTATTTATACTATTAATTGATATTTAAATCATTTATTTATTATTATTGACCTATCAAAAGATGGTTGTTAAATAATATTGTTTATTAATTTAAAAAAAATTAAAGTATAATAAAATAATGAATAATTTAATAAATATAATTTATAGAACATCAATTAAGAGATATATTTGTTATTAATAGTTAAATTATCAATAATAGAATTTTGTAAATAATTGTTATTATTTTAAATAATAATAAATATATGTACGAAAATAAGCTCAAATTTTCATTAATTATTATCTGAGTAAAATTAAAGTTTTTATTAGACTATGACTAGTCGCTCTGCTAAAGTTTATTTCTATTATAAGAGTCTTAAATTACTTGGCAAATTTCTAATTATTGTTTTTCGTACAGAATTAATTTTTCATATTCTTCTAAAAATGTAAGTTTATTCTCCAATTTTTCCATCTATAAACTTATCAAAAGATTAATATGATTATTTAATTTATCTTCTTCTCTTTTTTATAAAGTTTTTGCTCTTTCTAATGTTTCTTAATTCATTTAAATAACTCTTTTTTCTTCTTCAATAAAATTATCGTTTTCGTAGTTTTATTGTTTCACATCATCTAATTTTAGAAACTGAACTGAATCTTTTTTATTTAATCCATTAAGTAATTTTTAAAAAATTGATAAGTGGAAACTAACAAGATTTTTTTGATCACTAAAAATATTAGGCTAAATTAAATTAAAAGCTTACTTCTTCAAAAGCAATTCTATTTGAAATATCGTTAATTGATAATTTTTCTAAGCATTCTTTTGAATCAATAATTTTATCAATTTCAATTAAATACTCAATAGGATATTATAGAAAATGTAAAATCAGTTCTTCCACAGTGTGAGAAGTTGAAAATGTTTAATTTAATTATTGAGTAATTTTTTCCCAATTGGAATCAGAATTCTCTTGAATTAGTGATATAAGATAACTAACTTCTTAATCATTTAAAATTGACCTTGGTTAATCAGATAACACATGTAACTATTAAAATTTTAACTCAAGATTAGTTAATTAAAAATCATCTGAAGTATAAGTATTAGGAAAATTATTATTAGAATAACACTTAATGCATAAATCTAATTTTATTTGATTTTTTATTCTAGTATCAGCTTCTTTAATATTTTCTAACTTATCTAAATCCATGTTTTCCTTTTGAGTCTACTCTTATTCAGAATACCATTATAACCCACATTAGATTCCACAAAAAGAGCATCCAGGCCTAACTTTACAATTATCTACTACCTGTATTTCTTAGAAAATATTTTTATTGCATTAATCAAGGTAATCTCATTTTAGTTTAAATCAATTTTTTCATCTAGCTCATCTTTTGCATTTAATTATAAAGTTCTATAAAGACCCTTTGTCATTTGTTGTTATGGTAGCACTTTATTTGGACATGTATCTGGATCAACAGAATAATTTATTAAACCCCAATATTATAGAAATCCATGTATTCTTGATATTGTGCAAGCATCCCCAGCTAAGACTTTTCTGCAAGCAATTGTTGTTAAATATGTGCTGGGCTAATTTTTATAAAGGTTAACTATGAAATTTCTATATTTTTTATAAAGTTCTGGTGTTTTTGAAATATGCTGATTTGAAAAGAATTCTGGAAAATGATTTTTTTCAATTTCATGAATACTTTCCATTTAAAACCAATTAGCACAGGATGGAATTATAAGTGAATGTTTAGATAATTGTCTTTTATTTTCTTATTTTTATTATTCTTAAGGTTATATTTATGGTTATGGCGGCTATTATAATTGAGTTGTAGATTAAGAGATTTAAGATAGTTGAGGTTAGGGAAACCATTAAGTTTAAGGAGGCATTTAATTTACTTACTAAGGAGGCTGAGGGTTTGGTAGAGAATTCCAAATATGTAAAGAGGACTTATCTTACTCTTATTGAATTTAATAATTTTAAGGGGGGGGAATTGGATTAGGAGGATTAATAGGTTAAATTGGAGGAGGTATTATTGGCTTAATTTAAGGAGGAGGAGGAGGAGGTGGTTTAGAAATAATCTATTATTTTTAAGGAGGTTTTGGATGATTTATTTTTTATTGATCAAGGAATGTTTTTGGAATTTTTATTTTTGTATATATTTTATCCTCAACTTAATATCCATCTGGCACTTTTATCAATGTGATTTTTATAAGCTAATCTTATTGATTCATTTTTTCAATTAATTGTTATTTATTTATATTAAATTTTTTTTAGAAGTAAAATATTTTAATAATTATATTATAATTGAAATAATTATAATTTAGAATTGTATCTACTAATTAATTAACACAGATATTAGAATGAAATTATCAAAGAAAAGATAAAGTTTATGGGTATTTTGATTTAATTAAATAATATACAATATGATGATATTTTGAGATTATTTTATGGATATAACAATGATTTAAAACAAAAAATAAATAATTATGAATAAACAATTAGATAAAAATAGTAAAAAAAAAGAATTATGATAAATACAAATCTCTCTAATCTTAATTCTTATAATTATTTTTATTAATATTAAGATTTATGTTTCAATTTTTAAATATTATAATTAATAAAAATTAGAACTATTTTTTATTAAAATTAGTATCGTGCTTTATTTGCAGATATAAAATCCAAGATTAAGAATAAGATTAAAAATAGACTCTAAAACCTCATGACAAAATCTTCTCAAAAAATTATGAAATTTTGTTTAAAAATTAAGAGAAATATCCAAATTTGTTTTTCTATTCCTTAATTTATCATTTGTTTTTTTATTATAATTTCAATACATTTTAAATACGAGTTATAAATTTATGAATGGAGAAAAACTGAAAAATCTTTAAAATTAAAATTTTTTTATTTGGCTTTGATATGGACTTATCATTATAAACATGAGATCAAATAATTTATAAAATGGTGTTTATTAATACACAGTCATAACTGGCTATATGCTGGGTTATTTAATTTCTTATTTATATTCTTAATATAAGTAAGAGTCTTAAAAAATAGAACTGTTATGTTCAGTCAAATTAATTGGTTTATTTCATTTTAAATTATTTATCTTAAAGTTATAATTGAAGTTAAGTATACTCAAAGGATAAATATGGGTTGGTAAATATAAAGCTTGATTTATTTCAAAATTATTAAGCCATCATAGTATGAATTAGGTCAGAAACAATTTTGTTAGTTGATTTGAAGACAAGGTATTTAAAATATTTACATAGTTCTATTCTGAAGTGATATGTTTGAATGATATAAGCTAAATACTTATTTTATTTTACTGAATATTTGAAACATTCATAATTTTAAATCAAAAAATTATTTCTTGAATTCATCGAATTATATGAAACATAAGATTGTTGGCAAATTTTAATTAAATGATAATTTTCATTATTTTTGGATGTTTTTCATTTAATTTAAAGAAACTTATATCTTATTTATAAAATTTACTCTAGTTATGATAGATATTTACAGATAGCATTTAAAGCATCAAAACATTAATAAAATATTTATATGGAAGTTGAATAATAGTAATAGTCAGTTAGTGTAAGAGGTCTTAATCTTTCTAGAATATCTTAATCAAGCATATAAATGAATGATGAAGAAGATTTTTATGGAGGCCATTCTGGAAGATCGATTGAATTAAGTATAAGAGAATGCCAGGAAGTGAATGAATTTAAAAAAAAAAGTCTATAAATTGAGTTGTCCATAGTTGATTATTTGAGCTCTATGAATATTAAAATGAAAACAGATCCAAAAGCTAAATAAGATCGTTATTATTCTAACTTAAGAAATAACAACAAAAGAAGAGCTCATACAACACTTGAAATCGAAAGAGATTTTTCAGATAATACACCAGATTCAACAATCAAATCATCTTAATTATCATTAAAAGTAAATTCACTTCTAGAGAGAAGAAAGACCTAATTGAGCTTTACAAGCACAAATTAAAGTATAACAAGTTTATAAGCAATTTCATTTACAAAATTAGAGAGAAAAATTTTTTAAAAGTCAAAATAATATGAATGTGAAGAAATGGATAGCGTAATATCCAATTAGTCTCCTTATTGATATGGATATTTGATAGTGCTATTTGTTTTACTATACCTTTGTAAAAATCATATTAAATTACAAAAAATTATAATCTTATAAAATAAACTAGATTTTTTTCAAATTTAGATTCCAATATTGTTGTTCAATCTAAAATTCAAATAACGTAACTTTTATACATCTAAAATAAAACTAAAAATTTTCAATAAACATTTAAATTAAGAAAAAGAATACAAAATTAAGAATAACTTGTTATCTTCTTACAAGAATCATAAGAATCATGGATTATCCATATTTTCTTTTTTTCTTCTTTTTATAGATGTAGTTTCTAACATTTCCTTTAGCTAATTGTTAAATAATTGGATAGAATTCTAAAATCTTAGTAATATAATAAATTTGACTTATAATATAAAAACTTGATTTCCATAATTAATGTTAATTTTTTATTTGATTGGAATAGTTTAAGGGCTAATTCCTGATAATTGTAAATGGATTGATCCAGATGGTTTTCATTTTGATATAAATCATTTGAAGAGGAAAGAAAACTACAAAATAACATCTTTTAGTGGAGCAATGTCTTTTGAATTTAATTTTTGTACATATGGTGTGTAATGCAATCACAGGGAGGTAATGAAGGTTTAGTAATAAGGGTTGCTGCGTTTTAACTATTTCATAATAAATGTTATACAATTGGATTAAAATCTGAATCAGATATATGGTATGATAGTTTTGGTTTAAATCTAAAATATAAAAATGGTATAGATTATTGAATTATATTAGGTGATTTATGTGGAGAAACCTTATAATATTCAGTTTAATTTTAAGTATAATGTGGTGAGGAAACTCCTTTTAAATAAATCATGACAGATTCACCATGCAATATCATGCTTTAATCAACACATCCAATGGCTTGTAGATAAAAATAGAGTTACTTTTATTATTATTTATTTTCTTTTGTTTTAATAGTCGCTGGGATATTCTTGATGAAAAGAAAGAAAAAATAAGAACAAGGCTATGTTTTAGTTTGATTGTATAATAATAATTATATAATGCAATTCTGTAATAATTAGATTTTTATTTCCTTTATCTATCTACTAGAGTCTTTTATGTATATTTTGTAAATTAAATTTACTCATCATTCATAAATTGATAAAGATGATTATTTTAATCTATTTTGCTTGAAAAACAATTATAGTATAACTTTACTTTCTATATTAAATAATTGATATCGTTAATTATTAGTCTTTAAACAAATTAAATTAGTTTTTGATATTTAACTTTTTTTTTTTTTCGGTCTTTTTGAATGCACCTCATTCTTAATATTCTGATACTTTATTATTGACAAATCTACAGTTTTACATCATTTAGAGAAACTTAAATTTGATCTGCTTTAGTGTAAGAATATAATAATTTGGTTAAAATTATCGATGAAAATAATTATAGTATTTTTATTTAACCTGCTCAATATATATATGCACAAAATCTAATATTTTAATAATAATAAATTAGGTAGTTCTGTAATAATAGAAGATAAGTTTCTAGAGACTTCTTAAACATTTTTCTTAAAGTTTTCATTTTTCATCTCTCCCTCAATTCTATAATAGTATAAACATCAGCCTTTTAAATTCCAATATAGAGATGCAATCAAAAAATTAATTTAATTTATTTGGAAATAATTTCTCTTATTGATTTTCCAAGTTCTTTTAAACTCTTTTATTTAAATAAAATTTTTTAAGGCCTCACTTTTTCTTCTAAATAAATAAACCATTTTAAATTTCTTATGTTCAAAACTCCCTTCATAAGTAATAGTATAATTAATTTATCAAGACTTTGGCTGTTTTCACAGTTTTATCATAGTTTTATTTAGTAGAATACATTTTCAATTAACAATTCGGTATTTTTTTGATTATCTGAATATCTTAATTTGATATAATTTTTTCATTTACGCTAATTTTTCATATTATTTAATAAAAATAAAGACTGATATTTAATTATGTTAAATAATTGCAACTTCTTTTATTTTGAATCAAACTATGCTTATTACATTTAAATTCTTTTGATTCTTTATTTATATAATTGGGAAATTTATAATGTCTTAATTAATTATATTTAAATATATAATATTTTATATTACAAGCTATTTTTAAGAACTTGAAGCTTGTATAATGCACGAATAATTTCAAAAGAAATCATCTAAATTAAATTACGGAAGTTAACAGACTTAATCATCGTCATCAAAAATCATAAGTTGAACCATATTTCGATTAAAAGATTCTTCCTCTATTTACTAATTTAAATCATCTTATAAAGTTGACATTGTTATTTTTTATAATTTTTAATTCTTATTCTGAGCTGTTGGGGATAAAGGCTTAAACTTTTAGTGATGTGATCTAATTTATATAAGTATAATACCTGCATTAACTTGGGGATCTAGTTCCAATCACTTCACTCATTGATTTAAATATTTTATTATTTTTCTTTATGTCTAAGTGCTCTTCTAAGAAGAATAAATATTTTTCATGTTCTTCCTTTGACCAATGGCCAATATTCTTTTTAGGTGAAATTGATTCATGCTTCTTTATTCTTTTGGATCTAGGTGATTATGAAAAAGGAGATTCGCAAGAGTCATCTAAATCTTGTTATTCACAAGAATACAAAGACATTATTTTTATTAAAAAACCAAAATAATTTATATTTCTTTAAGTATTTTGTTTTCATTTAAAGAAATAATAAATTATTTTGGTTTTTGTAATCGTCTAAATTCTTGTATTACTATTTAAAATTTAAATTTCTGCATTTTAAAATATTACAAAATCTCATTCTAAAAATATTTTCCTTTTTTGTAATTAAATGATTGTCTGTTAATAAAATAGCAATTGTGAAAGAAAATAGATTCAACAACCTAGGTAGCTTTTTACCAAAATCTTCTAGATCTAGATTTATAGTTTTTTGTTTCACTTACAAAGACTTTATTTAATCATTTAGAAAAAATAATAATTTGCATCCTTAACAAGAAAGAAAATATTATTTAATTATAAAATAATATATAAATTTGAATCTAAATTTAAATAATGATTCATTAATGTTAAATGTTTGTTATATAGAATAAAATTCAATAGAAAGAATAAAATTAATTAATTAACAAAAATTTAGAGAAATTCTAGTAAGTTTTACTTTATAGATTCTTTATCTATGATAAAGGATTCTTATAAAATATGATTAGTATTAAAAAAGGAAAGGAGAACCTTAAAAAATAAACAGGCTTAACTAAATATTTTTTATTGTTTTTTTTATCTGAAAATTCTTATACGGAATTAATTTTTAGCTGCTCAATCAGATATTAACTAAATTTAGAATGAAATCAATTTGTATGACTTAATAGTAAAGTAAATAATTTTAAAAATTTATAGAAATTATTATTTAACTGTTATAATAATTATGAGAAAATAAACACATTAAAGCAGATCAAGCTAGTCATGTAATCCAAAGTGTTAAGATAAACCATTAAATGAATTTTAAGTTAATAATTTAGTAACAGAAAATTAAAAGCTGCTTGAATAAAATGATAAACTTATGTTATAATTTGAAATTTTAAGACAAGAGTATGAGTTCTTAGGTTCAAGTGGAATTTCAAGTATAAAGAGTTAGAGAAGTAAAAAAATTGAATTTGAGTAATCATATGAAGAAATGAATAAATTGAAATTTTAGAAAGAAAAATTAATTGTTGATAATGAATGTTTAAGAAGAACAATAACTAAGTTATAATATTAACTTGAAGAATAAAGCATATATATAAAAAAGTTATAGAATTCTTAAAATGATTATGAATAATTGAAATAACGTTTAGAAGAAACTGTTTAAGTGGTGAATGAACTAGAAATATAATTATAGGATTAGTGTTAATTATAAAAATAATTTGAATATAAATAAAAAATAATAACACTTAGTAATTTAGATACTCAAGAACATTTGTCTTCTTAATGTAAAATGAATGATATATAAATCAGTCAACTTAAAGAATAAAATATCAAACTAAATAAATTACTTGAGGAAAGATTAGTTTAATTGGAAAATATCACAAAACTATTAAATCAAAGAAATGAAGCTTATAATAATTTGCAAGAAAGTTATGATTAAGATCTATCAGATATAAGATATAATACTACAAAGTAGATATCCAATACTTTTGATTAAGAGAAGAAAGCCTTGTAAATTTAAGTTAATTAATTAATGTAATAACTTGATTTATAATAATTAAATATAAGTCAAAATAAATAAAAAGTATAATAAAAAACTGATGAAGAATCTTAAAAAATAATATAAGATTTGTAGTCTTTATTAAAATAAAAAGATAATTAAATAAAAGTTTTAGAATAAAAATGTGATGAATTTTAATAAAATGCAATAGATGTTTAAACAACTATAGCTTCAAATAATTTTGCTAATAGCTAAAATTATTAACATCTTCAATAAAATCTATAAGTTTTGATGAAAGAATTAGAGTTATAAAAATAGTAGAATCATTAAATGAGATATCTAAATTAATAATTGACTTAGAAATTAAATTTATTCAGTTAAAGTTAGTAGAAAGTGATTCACAATAATTCTCATTCATTTATATCATCACCTGGAAGATTAGACACATATCCTAATAAGACTTAATCAGTGTTAACAAATAGAACAAATATAATATAAAATGCTCCAGATTCTCCATTTAGAAAATAAAAACTTCATTTATTATTTACTGACGAATAACAAAAAATGCCTTATGATATATCTACTTAAAGTAAATCTTCATTTATTATAGTTTTATAGGAACTGTCTAAATGGTTTCAAAATTATCTGAAATTGATTAAAACTTGTAATCAAACAAAGATAAATTTTTACTACATGATTGAATACTATATATTAAATAATTTTATAAAGTTTTATTAACTATTATGAGAACTAAATGGGTAAACAAGTTTGATCGGTTATTCTAAAATTAGAAAAGTATATTCGAATTATATTTAATTTTAATGATTTGCCCCTATAAATGTGATGAAGACTGTATAGAAATCCTTCTTTCAGATGGATTAATACTTTCTATTGTATGCGTAGTGATCTCATTAATAATATCGCTATATTTAATTGTTAGACACTTGATGAATTTCAATATGCCTTTTTTTCAAAGTAAAATCATAAGTATTAAAATATTATTGATTATATTAGTAATCCTCATGATGGCACCTTTTTATGGATTAATTTCAATTATTTCAATGGAATTTCATGTAAGAGTAAATTCAAATATGGTAGTAAACAGGGTTTAGCATCCTATTTCGAATTGGTTCGTGATATCTATTTAGCTTTTCTTTTATTCACATTTTTCTACCTTATGTTTTCATATATGGCTTATAATCCAGAAGATAAATTATTATATGATGATCGCGTTTATGAGATTATGATTGAACATGAAAAAGAAATTCATCATTTATGGCCTGTAAATTACTGTACTGAAAGATATTTATTATCAACGTATCTATCAATTTAATTAAAAAGCAAGGCAAAAGCTAAATATTTCACCTATAGATGCAAAAAGTTTGTTCTTTAATATTGTGTAGTGAAACCAGTTCTCACTATTATAATTATATTTTTACATCCATTTCATAATAAACTATATGCAGTAATTTAAAATCTAATATTCTAAGCAAAGGTTAATGCAAAGTTTTGAATTTATTATAATAACTAGTGAAACTTTTTCTCTCTATTACCTAATTTTGTTTTATTATGCTTTAAAACATCCCTTGTAACCATATAAGTAGACATTGATATTAATTTAATAGACCATTACTCAAATTTTTGATTATAAAGGTAACGTTATTTTTTACTTTTTGGCAATCATTAACTCTATCAATTTTTGAAGAAGAAATTTCAAGTTGTTTTGAACCAGATGAGACAAAATATAATAATAATACAATTATTAGTGCAATAGAAGTATATAACATTTCTATAATTTTATTAAGAATACCTTAGTTTGTATAGAAATGCTATGCATGACTCTTGCAAGTATTTGTGCTTTTACTTATAGTGATTTTATTACATAAGATGAAAATAAAGTTGGAACACTTGGCTAAGTATTAACAGACAATTGGAAAGCATTTTAACATGATTTTAGATTAATAAAACCAAAAAAATTTGGGTATATATATATTTATTATATTTTAAATAGATTTATATCAAAAGTTCATGAAGTAGAAATGTATCAAAAAAGAATATCAGGAAATTAAGAATATGAAGTTAAGTTAACAGGTGACTATCAAAGATTAAGTAAAGCTATTGATGTTCAATATATATGAATAATAGAAATTATATTATTATAGATAGATAAATGATTAGTTGATTATTTATTAATAGAATTTTAACATAATTGTTAATATATCTATCATGATTATTTATTAATAAATCCAAACAATCCTCCTTTTTTTTGTTATGGAGCTTATTATTATTAATTTGATTGTGATGGTTAATCATCTACCTTTAATTATTATGAAGTTGCATTCTAAAATAAATAAATAAATAAATATACTATAGCTGCTTATTTTGCTGCATCACTTGTAGCAGCTTATTAGCCTGCTTTCTCTGCAACATTTAAAGCCCAATCTGGAGCACCTGGAATTTAACTTTTAACAGTAGCTTTGGCTGCTTGTCCACCTGCATTTTTCATTTATTCTTTAACTCTTTCATCTTCATAAAATGCAGCAACACCTTTGTCCACTTATTAGTTATATTATTGAGTTAATGTTTAAGAAGAAGAAGGCTTATTTCCTTATAAAGGATTAGTATTCTATTATGTAGCTGATGTTTATGGTTAAGGAGTTTTTGGTGCAGTACCAAATATAGTAGTCTATTATTTCACTTATTAGGTTTAAAGTGGTAGTTAAGATGGTTAAGATTATTAAGTGTTCTACTAATTTTATTATTATTATTTTTGGGATTGAGCATCAGTCAATTAATTTTTTGAAGAATCATTTTAAGTTTGAGTAACAGGAGTTTTATTAATTTCTGGCTTTTATACAATAACTTAAGGTTTTGTATCTTATTATTTTTATTATTATTATTATTATTATTATTATTAAGGTTTTATTTATTAAACTTATTAAGTTTATTATTATTATTCAGCAGCCAAATCTTCTGAAGCTGATAATATATATTCAGAAAGACTAATATATTATATTAAAATACTCAGGATCTCTTTTAATAATTTTTTATGCATTTCTAAATGTTTCAATTTCTTTATTTAATTTTTTTCTTTCTTCGACTATATTTTAATCTTCGCTAATTGCTGAAAGTAAATTTTAATTTTGCATCAAATTTTATTATAATTGCATAAGCATTTTAGTCTAATAGAAATTATAAATAAATTATATTACCTAACATCCTTTTACTAAAAAGTAACCAACCAATTTAGGAATATTATCTCTAGTTGATCTAACAACTAATTTAAAATAATGTTCAATTTTATTTTTTAATTCTGCAACCATATATTAACCTTTAACTGGTTATGCTTCTTTAGCAGGTTTACCAAATCTAATAAATTGTTTTCCAGCTAAATAATTAGAATCATTAGTAAAGACATAGTTCATTTCAGCATCTAAGATATCTTGAACAGAATTTTAAGCATTTGATTTACATTCTTAAATAATTTCAAGTACTTATTCTTCCAACATTTTTAAAACAGATGGAATTCTAAATAATAAATAAAAATTACGTTTATAATTAATCACACAAGATCTCTATAGCATATTCTTCAAGAATTGAATAAGCTTCATCAATAATATTAAATGCAGGTTATTATAATCTTTTTAATTCTGGGTTTAATAATGCATAAAAGGCATCAACAGGAAGAAATCCAGGAATAGTTAATGCAGAATATTTCTAGATTACTTATGTAATATCATCTTCAGAATATTTCTTTAATGCTTAGTAATCAAGATCATTAAATTCATCATATAATTCTGAAAATAATAATTTGATCTTAGCTCCAGCAGGAACTTAGAAAAAATCATTTTTTTTTGTTGATTTAACCTTTTAATAAGATCCTGTAATAGAATTTCTAAATCTAACTGAAAATTCATGAATTAATTTCCATATATAATGCATTTTATCCTAAAATAAAAATGAATTATAATACTGAATCTTCAACAGGTAATCCTGGTCCTAATACATCTAATCTTACTTAAATTTTGCCTACTCTATTATTGATTTCTCTCATTAATTCTGGTAAGAAACTTCTAATTCTTCTATATAGAATTGTTGTTAATTTTCTTGTTAAAACTTAGGTTCCAAATATTTCACCAGGAATAGTTGAATAAACAGGATGATTTGCAAAAAAGTTTTTTTCTCTTAAAACTGCTTAGATAATAGGAATATTATCATTAATTTCTTATTATGATCTAAGTTTAACTCCGACGTAACCATATTTTAATGGTACTTCTTCTCCTTTAAGCATTTTAAATGCATTAGTTCCTTAATCCATGATATCAATTTTAGTTAAGACTCCTATTGTTCGAATACCTTTAAATATATATTTAAAATAATACCATCTGGATCTAATTTTTTAGCTAATAATAATGCATCAGATGTAGTCATATCAGCATTTGCTGCAACAACACACAATATAATTGCTGATTTATCTTCGCAATATCTTTTAGCCATATTTGTTGTTATTTCTTCAATATTTGCTGGCTAACCAGCAATAGGAATACGAGTAATTCCTGGAAGATCTAATATTTTTTATTTTAAGATCGATACCAACTAAAGTTAGATCTGGACAATTAGGTCCTTGGACTGCTAATATTATTGGTTTATCAATAATGTTTTTAGCCTATCCACATACTTTATCAGTCAACTCATTTATTTTTTATCGAACTTCTTCAAAATTAGTGAACTTTTTTCCTTTTATTTCTTCAACAAATTCTGCTGTTGGTGTAGCACAAACACTAGCTGGAGCATTAGATAAACGCAATTCTAATGGTCTTCTTGTCACAACACCCTATTTTCAATATAATAAGAATTACAGATCCTCTAGGTAAAAAATCTATTCCAACTATATGTTCAAGTAAAGAAGACTTTCCTGCTGATTGAATACCCAAAACAACAATTCTTGGCAATTTTATGTAATCATTTAAACCAATATCTCTTAATTGATCAACTAATGTAATCACTTTTCTTAAATTTTCTAATAAGCTCACTCCTTATGAATTTGACATAAAAATAAATATTTAATATCATATTATTCTTAATATCCTTATATAACTTTCTTATTATCAATTCGTTTACTCCATAAATACAAATCTATTTAAGATATCTAAACTACACATTAACTATTAATCTTTGTTTTAAATTATAACTATACTCACTCCTTTTTTGATTCTTTATTATGAAGAATCTAAAATTATTATATTCTATATTCAAATAGAATCAAATAATTTTTTCTTCTATCCATCTCAATTCCTTAATTTATCAATCCAAGTATTCACATTTAAACATTATCAATTAAAAAAAATTGAATTTTATCACTCAGATAAAATGCATTCGCTTTATAATACTTTTGATATTAGATAACTAATTCATTATAATCTTAATCATATAATAACAAAGTATTCATTATTTATTTTTCTTGCATTTATCAAGCTTTATTATCCTATTTAATCAAAAAATTTTTAATGAATTAATTATGCTGCTTTTTAATTTTGATAACATTACAATTATTTCAATCTTGTTGTCTCAAAAATGGTTGTTAAAGGATAAATCAGTTTAAATCAACTTTGAGAGGCAACTATAAAAATGTAATAAGTTATGAAAACGGCTCTTTATTAATAAGTAGAAAATAAAACTCTTTTAATGGATCTGGTAGATTTTTAGGAGTGCTTTTTAGAAATGAAATATATGCAAATTCTGCTGATATTAAAGGTACCTTTTGTTCCATAAATACTTCAATAATTATTTAGTTGAGATAAAATTATGAATTGAATACTCTTGTTTTATGGTTATGGGATGGACAATCAAGATAATATAATCTTGTAGTATATGCTTCACACTTAGAAAATGAAACAGTAATTTTTGATTAGATTTCTGCATAAGCCAAAGCCATTTAAATTTAATTTTCTCCTTAAATTGTTGATAAATTTAGAGTCTACAATAGAAATGGAAATTCAGTTTCGACTACAACTAATATTATTAAAGCAGAAGCATATTACAAAAAATGAGTCATTATTTTTTACTTTTTAAAATAATTTTATTTATTAAATTTAAATTTATGGAGTAAATCTAATATTTTTGAATATGATTTAAGATTTAAAACTTTATATCTTAATCCATGAAGTATTTAAGTAAATAAAGTTTAGAAAATAAAAATTTTATTTCCAATCCTAGAAAAAATAATTATTTTATCCAATAAGGAAAACTATTTATTATTAAAGTATGATCTTTATAAATTTTTTTAGAATAAAAATTCTTAAGTATTTTTGAAGATTTATGACATTATTTAAACAAAAAATTAATTATATGATTTAAATAATCAAAAAGCACAATGAAGTTTTATCCTCAGCAGCAATTTAACGAATCATTTTTTAGATTCTGATGAAATTGCCATTGTTAACAAAATATGAATAATCCTCTTATAAATATCCCTTTCAGTATTACAAGAATCATATTAAAGATTAATTTCGATATTTTAAGAAGAAAATTTAAAAGTTTTATTTGAATTATATTAAAATTTATGAGAATTTTTGTAAGTAATTTATTATTTTCATATTGATTTTAGTGAAATAATATTCTAATAAATTTTTGTTATTAAACAATCTATAGGAGGTGTTTCTATAAAAGTCAAAAGCAAAAAAAGTAATTTTCATTTTTTTTACCAGTTTTAGATAGAACTACTCTTAATAGAAACAACTTAATGGATAAAATTTATTCAAAATATTTTCACTTTTTTTTTTAGAAAATTATAGAATTTATTAAAAAGATTGAATGCATTAAATATTTTTAATCATTTATTTAGCCAAAATTTATAATAAAAGCTAAAGTATTTCTGAAAGAAATTAAAGATAAAGAATAAATATATTTAATATTTGCATTTAATGCAATACATCAATTTTACTATATGGTTTAAATTTAGAAAAAAATGATATATTCATATTAAAGTAATTTGATTAGTATACAGATTATAAATATAAAATAGAATTAAAAGTAACATCACATTATAAAAATCTTTAACAAATTCTTACAGTTATTGATACAAAATATGATAAAATATTTAAATTGAAAGATCTATAAATTTGTATTGAATTAGAAATAAAAATTTTAATTTTTATAGGAAAAAGTTAAAATATATTTTGAAGGAGAAACATTCAAAATACAAAATTGGATGAAGAATTAGAAATAAAAAATAAGTTTTATTTTTAATTTTTAGAGTTCTATTATTTGCAGTACTTATAATAAACTTTATACTCACATGAATTATTTAAAATGCTTAATTTTCATTATTATTAAAAATTTTTGTTTCTTATAGATCTATTTATTTAAAGTTTAATTATCGTATAATTGTAAATATATTTAAAAATGATAATTATAAAATTATACAAAAGATTCTGAAATGAAAGTTTAGATTTCTTGAATAATTAGTTAAGGCTTTCTAAAAAAAAACAATTAGTTTGATTATCTGATTATGAAAAAAAAAGTAAATACTAATGTGTAAAAAGATAAAAAGCTAATGGAAATTTCAACAATTTAATTTGCTTAATAAAAGTCTTTGGGTTAAATAATTTCTTATAAAACAAGAAAGTTTATGTAAATTCATAGATAATCATTAAAATATTTGTAAAGAATTCTATAATTAGAAGAGAATTAAAAATAAAAGTAGGAAACTCATGATGTATTTTATTTTATACTTCATAAGATAGCTTTAATAATGTAGATAATTGAAAAGATCTCATCTAGTAATGATTTTTTACTGATTAAAGATTAAAAAGGACTAAAATTTATTAATAAAATAATAAAAATGATAAAATTGGGACATATGTTAGCACAAGAACAAGCAAAATTAAAATCAGAAATGCAAGTTGCGTCTAGATAAAAGAAATACAGAAATGCTACAGCATCTACATTGTAAGAAGCACACTAACAACAAGCTATCCAAACATATCGAAAACATCGACATTGTTATAAAAGTCATAAGCTAGTCCAACCAATTCTACGAATTATTTGAGTTATAATTGCTCACCAATATCATCACCAAAATACTTTTCATATTCTCCTGATCCAGATCAAATGTTTGGAATAAAGAATAACTAAGTTTAAACATCTTAAATAAACAAATTAGAAATGATTTAATAGGCACCGAATAAACCACCATTGAAAAGAGTTAACAAACTTACAAATTTGAGAAATATTAATAACAATAGTATAAGTTAACCACATTCATTAAAGAATGAGGAATCAAAAGAAAAACTATTAGAATAAACTCACTTTTTATGTGCGATTATGTAATAATAACATAGTGTAACTGGTAAGATTGTAACTAATTTTTTAAATGGACGTCTTGAAAAAAATAGCTATGAATCTATAATTTCAATGGAGAAATCAGCATAAGCATTATAATAATCCGCAAAAGAAATGTCAAAAGCTTTGTATGCTTCTGATGATGAAGGAGAGTTTGAGAATTTGTAGAATAAATTTATAGATTAATTACGATTTTCAAAATACAGAAAACCAAATTAAGAAAAAAATATTGTATTTAAAAGAAATTATGGTTAAAAACATGAAATGATGATAGATTAAGTAGTTTAATAAAGGTAAAAATCTGAGGAGAATTAGGATTTTGATGTATTTATTCCAAAATCATAAATGGATTAATTTTTTAAGTAGAACTATATTAATGATTTAGAATAATATAAGATAAAATAGATGGAAGAATGATAGAATAAAAATAATAGTTGATAAAGGAAGAATAAAAATTAGTAAATGGAATGATAACAAATGTAAAGAAATTTCGTGAAGATATAAGAGAGGTTAAATATACAATGAATCATGTAAGAAAGAATAAAAAAGCATTACAAGCACAATAATAATAATAACCTTAATCTACAATAAGAACATTACGTACAATTAAGTCTTAATCGTCTGCAAGGTTATAAAGTGAGAAAGTTATAAAACTGGATGAAGATGCTAAAGCAGATTTAAAATTAAGAGTTATGAAGGCTTTGAGAAATTTTATGGATAAATTAAAAAGATTTAATATCACATTAGAAGATGTGGTAAATAATTAAGTTTTTCCAACTTAAGCATATGAACGACCTAATAGTGTTGAATTCTTTAGATAAGTCAAAGCTGATAATATTAGAGAAATTGAAAGTATGTTAAGAGATTGTAGATTTCATGTTTATGATAGAGATAATTAATAAAAGACTGCATTACATCATGCAGTGAACATTAATTCTATTGAAGCTATTAGATTATTAGTAGAAAATGGAGCTGATTTAGATGCAAGAGATATGAGTAATTTAAATATATATCTATTATTAGTGGGAAGAACACCATTACATATTGCTGCAAAAAATAACAATTGTGATACTGTTAGGACTTTATTGGTTTATTAAGCAAATCCTTCAATTAAAACTGTTGCTGGAAAAACTGCTTAAGATCTGACTGAAATGCCTGTTATTAAAGCACTTGTTAAAAATGCTAAAAAAGTAATAATTATTATCAATTTAGTTACATTTTATGATGAACTTATAACCAAACAATAAGAAAAAAGATTTTTGGGTTGAAAAAGCTGTTCTATATTTTTAAGAAGATGACCCAGAAAAAATATTAAAATTATAGCTTTATAAGACTCAAGCTAAATTATTTTTATAATGATTTTATAATCCTAATCTTTAATTATACTATTAATTTAATTAAATGGAAGAAATTAATACTTAGAAAATAGAAGATTCTCCATAACCTTCTAGAAGTTCTATTGCTAATGTTGACAAAATTTAAAAGGATACAATTACAGAAGATAAAATATAGCCAGAAGAAGACATTGAATTATAAGTATTATTTAATAAATTGAATTCAACAATTGATGAAACACCATTTCATGAAACTAAATGCTAAAAATAAAAATAAGATTTATCATACAAAGCAGAATTCATAATGTCTCATTTCATAAAGTTTTATATATATTAGTTAGTAAGATTTCAATTTTAAATTAGATGTTTTATATATTAGGACCATTTGTTTATATATTACTATTAAATAAACCAGCTCTTATGTTTAATTTAGGATTCTGGTCTATGAGATAAGATGTATTATATCAATATACACAATGGTTTGGACATATATTTTGCCTCTTTATGTATTTTTATTTTTAATCTCTCTCCTCTTTAGAGATAGGACTCTTATGGTTTTCATTATTAATTAGAACAATAATTGTTGCTGCTAAATTCTCTACTCTTAATGAAGAAAGGATTGAACTCTACGAAAAAACACTTTTGAGTAAAAATACTATTTAATTTGATGTTGTTTTATTTGATTGGGCCATTCAATCTAAAAAAATCAAATATTTAGAAATAGCTAGAGCAGCAAAAAGACATGATTTTGATACTTAGTTCTTTTATTTTGATTTTTTAGTTGAACCTTTGAAAGAAACTTAATAAGCATTATGTGATGATAAAGATGTTTAATTAAATCTTCCTCATGATGGAACCTATAGTGGAATAAATTTAATATCTTATTTTATTGATTCCTATTAATAGCTCAATACAAGAAAAAATTAAGTTACATTAGCACTTTTAATCAGTTTGATTGTTGTGATTACTCCAAAAGCCTTATCATATTAACTATATTTATAAAACCCAATTGAAATATTCTTGAATATTGTTTGTGGAATATTTTAGATTATTTAATTTAACTGTGTATTTCTATATCTTCTCATATCTCTTGAAGATATGAAAAGAAAGATATTTCTATTAGATCAGGTTTATTATTTAATTAGCACCAAAAGAGTACGTTGTAATGAATTTAAATTAACTCCAACTATTGATATTAATTGTCCTAGAACTATCGAAGCCTGGAGTATGTTAAGATCTATAACTTTTGATTATGGAGCATCTTATCATGTTAGAAATTAAATCTATCATACAATTTTAATTTTATTTTGTATAGCAAGTATTATTTTTGTTTTGTAAATCATTTTGGACTATTTCACACTTAATTATTATTATTTAATTACTTTAGGAATTATATTTCTCATATTTTTGATTTTTATATCCCTTTATTTATTAAGTGCAGCTAAAATTAATTAATTTTTTGATGATTTTAAGACTTAGATAGAAAATTTAAAGTTTATTTGTTAAGATGTCAAAAGAATGAAAAAGTAATATTTTGAAGAAAATAAAACAGAACCATAGAACTTTATTCATAAATCTTTTGTTAATCATCTCAAAACTTAACATGGAGATGATAACCAAATTATATATTAAAGAATAGATAATTTGATTGATTCTTTAGAGAATGCTTAAAGACATATTGAATATGATAGCAGAAATTACCCATTAAAATTGTATGGAATTAAAATTACATATGAAATCCTCTAGAGTATTGTTGTTGGATTATTTACAGTAATAAGTTTTGTTGTTCAATAAAGATTTTCATCTTGATTTTATTTTTATTTATAAATATTTCAATTAATTTAATTTCAAAAATTGCAAATGAAGGAAGCATCTAATATTAGTGATGAGAAAAGACCTTTGGCATCTATTCCATTGTAAACATTCCTATATTTTGATTAAATTTTTACAGTATTCATATAATTGTTATATTTAGTATGTATATTTCATAATAGAAATTATTGTATTTATTTACAAAGGGTATGGATTATTTTATCCACCAAACAAAATAGGAATTGAAATATTTTTACAATTTCTCTTAGCATTTTGTTAATTTCCTCGATTGATATTAGGATCAATTGGAAATAAAACAGAATCACCATCTTAAATTTTATGGTATTTTGATATAATTATTTTAGGTTTGTTTTATTAATTTTTCCTTGCATATTCTTTTATATATTTTTCATAGTTTTGTAAACTTATGTAGTTATTTTGGAAATAATAATAAATGTAATAGGATTAATATTTATAATCTTTGAATTGTTATTTAGTTTGTCAGCATTTTTAACTTTCAAAAACTATGAAAAGCAACAATGATTTTGAATTAAATGATATTATTATTATATAGTTAAAAATAATAAAAAATTTACATTATAAATTAAATATTATAAAATGGAAGAGGATGGATAGTCGAATAATTAATTAAGATAAATCATCATTAATTACAAATGATTGTTAAGTGAATGAAGCATAAATTAAATAATATAAAAAAGCAAAATTACTTAGAGTAGGAGCATATAATAAAACTTATCTTGTTACATCTGATGATTAAGACGAAATAAAATATGTAATGAAAGTTGTACCTTAAACCATTTCAGCTAATACAGAAGCATAAATATTATAAAATTTGAGACATGATAATATTATCTAATATATTGAAACTTTTATTGATAAAAAAGATAGATAGATTAAGTTTAATTATGGAATATGAAAATAGTAATCAAATTTAATAGTAATCTCTTAGATGGTACTCTAGGTTCGTATTTTAAATCAAGAACATAACCTTTACTTGAAGCATAAATTATTGATTGGTTTACTCAATTATGTTTAGCTTACAATGTGTACATTCTTAAAAGATAATTCATAGAGATATTAAATCAGAAAATATTTTCCTTCATGATGATAAAATTAAATTAGGAGATTTTGGAATTGCTAGATCTATCGAATAAGATTTTGCAATTACATTTATAGACAGTAGTTTTATATGAAATGTGTACATTTAAATACCCATTTATTGCTGATTCATTACCTGCTTTAGCTAATATAATAATGAAAGCTAAAATATAACCAATAAGTGCTTAGTTATACTCATAAAATATGAAAAATTTAATATAGTATTTTTGTAAATAGATACAAATAAGAGACCAAATATTCAATAAATACTATGTATATAATATAATTTTATATTAGAAAATGCCTTAATTTAAAATAGAATTAAATAATTAAATATTAAACAATAATCATTATTAAAATTCCTGTTTAACCTATAAGTACAATTCATTCTTAAATTAGAGAAACAATAACACTAAGTTGTTATGAATAAATTTTCGAAATAGAAACTACTTTTGAAAAAACATTAACACAAGATACAGAAAATTTAGAAAAATAAATAATAGAAAATTAAAAATATATTCCTTTAGTAACATAATTTGCTCAAAAACCTATTATTAAATTAAGTTTTGAAAGAACAGAAAAATGAAGAATGCATTTAGAAGAAGCCTTTGGAAATGATTAATTTTTGAAAGTATATTAAATATTTAGAAGTCTGAGAGAAAAAAATAGTATAGATGATATTTCCCAAAAATATGGACCTAGTTACTGAAATTTGATCCCAGATATTAATTAATAATGTATATCAGAGTAATTATATAATTTATTTCTATTACTAGATTTTGATTTAGAACAATGAGAATTATATTAAAGACTATTATTTATTAATTTTTAGTATATAAAATACAAATAATAAATTAATAAATGAAAAAAATAATAATAATTGCTTCTTTGATATTAGTTTTCGTGAACTCTGCAACAACATTTACGGATTAAGATTTAATGATTTTGATGGAAAGATCATAAATTCGTGGAGACTATTAGGATATTGTGAATGAAAGAAGTGGAGCATTAATTTCAAATGCTAGAGAATTAACATTCTACGGAGATCAATTAAATAATAGTCCTTTAAGAGATGCTATATATGATATTGTTGCTAATAGTAAAGGATATGTTAAGTCACCTATATCTGGAAAAATATAACTTGACTTAATGTAATATTATGAAATAAACACTGTTGTAATATGGTTTTATGATCTCTCAGCCATCATATATAAATTTAAATTAACATTAGTCTACCCTGATAACAGTTAAGCAGAAGTTTATACTAATGATTCAGCATCAGCCGGAATTATTAGAATTACTTTTGATGATAGTTTTGTCAAGTCAATAATTATCACTGATACTTCAGGCACTTAACCCTTACAAGTCATTAAGATTCAAGCATTTTATGCATTTTGATTAAAATAATAACATATTCCAAAATAACATTAAAATATTCTCTAGAAAATCTTTATATTTTAAAAATAGCTCTGGTTAAGTAAGATAACAAAGATAAATTTTGTAAAATTTTTATTGGAGTCTTTCTTATAGGATCATAGTTTGGTACAAAATATAAGAAATACTTAAAGTTATATAATTTATACATTTTGAAGAATTATTAAATTCTTTCAATAATATATTTTATCACATTATTAAAAGTGTTACGATATTGAAATAAATGAAAAATTATTCTAATTCAAATTTTCAAAAGCAAGAATAATATTGATGAGAAAAGTTCGAATCTTAAAGATATAGTCTTTTTTATGGTTATAAAATAAATAAATAATTGGCACTACAAGATTTTCTTTTCGGTTTAATTTTTTTCAAATTATAATATATTATAAAAAGTCATGGATTTAGATCGCTATAACTACCTTAAAATGAGAGATTTTAAAATAGATTAAAATATCTCTGAGCATCTACTTGAGATGTTAGAAATGCTTATACATTGGATCTTTTAGGTTTGATATTTAGTTATATAATAGGTTGGTGAGTAAAATAATTTGGAAATTAAAACAATTGAATTAGCTGCCATTTTAAGTAAATTCTATATGTCGAAATAATAAATCTCTTCTGAAAGAGCTGATCTTTTAGGAATAGCTTCATTAATGATTGCAGTAAAAGTAATAAAATATATATTTTACTTTAGTTTAATGAATGCCAAAATAAAACATCGATGAATATCCAAGACTGTGTGGACTAATGCCAATCTAAATATAGTTCTATAGAAATTATAGATATGGAAATGAAGATTCTATCTCTTATTGAATATGACGCAAATTTTACCACTATAACTGATTATTATGATGATGAAGCCGTCTAAATTGACTTAGTTTTGTTTGTTACTCTTGATTCTGAATTTCTATACTTCAGAAAATATGAATTGTATGAAGCAATTAGAAATTTTTACTCAAAAGATACATCAAACTTATCAGAAATTACAAAACATGTATAAAAATCAAATAGTCTTAGATAATCAGCAAAATAAGTACTAAAATTTAATAGCTGACTACTTAAGATGAAAATAACACACCAAAAATAATAAAGAAAACAATTAAAAAAAAGGGATTTAGAAGATAAAGAATATCGAGTTCACAAAGCATTACACTATGAATATTATGATTTCAATTCTATGATTATAACCACTATTTATATAGTGGATATTTAAATACCATTTTTACTTAACTTTAAATCTAATCCATTCATTTTCTTATCATTATTAATAACTTTCAAAATTTTGGAGGGAAACCAAGGAATAATGTAATATTTGAATTTGAATTATTATTCATAATATATTATATGCTTTGAAGATTTAATAAAATATAAATGTTATTATATATTTTCATTAAAACTAAATTGCATTGATGTGATTAAATGTCAAAATTTGATTAAAAAATGTAAAAACTTTAGTATTATGTTTTTTCGAAAGACGATGTATAGATGAAGCTTATAAAAACAATGATTTATTAAGAAATATATACTTGAAAATGATGAAGAATTTTTGAATTAAAATCTTTTATTTTTAATTAAAATATGGTTGTCAAGTCACTTGCTCATAAAAGAATAGTTCATAAGAGAACAAAGAGATTTGTTAGATTTGAATCAGAAGACTATCCTCACAAATTAAGACCAAGCTGGAGAAGACCAAGAGGTATAGATAACAGAGTCAGAAGAAGATTCAGAGGAAATAGACCTATGCCAAAAGCTGGTTATAGAGGTGACAAAAAGACAAGGTATTGTGAAATCAAATGACATTTTAGATACTTAGATTAAGCTGGTTTCAGAAAATTGTTAATTACCAATGAAAAAGATCTTGAATTATTGCTAACAAATAATAGAACTTTTGCAGGTGAATTAGCACACAATCTTTCAGCTAGAAAAAGAGCTACTCTTGTAAGAAGAGCAGCTGAACTTAATGTTAGATTAACTAATGGAAAAGGTAAAATTAGAGCAGAAGAGAAAAAGGAATGATTTATTTCTGTTGTACAATATAAATATATATATATATATTATTATGCAATTTATATTAAAAATTGCTATTCTAACATACTATGCTAAATCCTTTTATAATAATGAATGAATTTATATAGTGCATTTAATAGTGATATGAATAATTAATTTGAATATCTAATTTTTACTTTTTTTAGAGTATTTATTAGTTTAAAATTAATTTATTTCAACCAAATAAAGTTATACAGATATTTATATTCAAGGGTTAAATTCCTAGAAAAAAAAGAGTAGAATGAAGTTTCACTTTAGATTGTTTTATTATTTTAATTATAATTTAATAATTGAATTGATACAAATAATTTAGGAATTATATTCTCTTCTCACTTTCAAAAAGCATAAAAGGCTTGAATTTTAAGAAGAATTAGCCATTGATCTATTGAGCTTCCACTTTTATTTTTAATTTTTATTGATTTAACCCCTGTATCTGTAAACTTTATGGTAGTTAAACTTTTTGAAATGTTATTCTCATATATCAACTAATCAGTAATATCCAATCCAGAAATATAAACCTCTATGTCATAAGTTCTTATGAATGTTGGATCTCTATCATATAGCCAAATTTTTATTGTATTAAGTTCATATGTTTGGAGTAAATCGATATTAATAAAATAAGATGATCCAACATAACAATAACCTCCAGATACAATGTAATAAATTGCACTTCTTAAAGGACTACTATTTTTTTAACCTCCAACATATCCAACTATTCTTCCATTAGATATAATAGCTCCTGCTGATTCATGTGCCACATCTTTGTATTCACCTCTAATTACAGATTTTTAATTTAATTCATCTAACTATGTACTATTAAACTTTGCAAATGAATTCATTGCTTCTACATTTTGAAATAGATAAAATACAAAGAAATACATCAATTTCATTAATTTTTATATATTTTTATTCTTTTAAGGATATGCAAAATAATTTAGTATCTTTTATTAAAATATTAATTAATTGATTTTAATTAAAAAAGGAAAATGAATGTCCCTTTTATTCAAATCATCTATTGAACTCATTTTTAAGTTTTTAGATATAAAATTTAAGAAATTGAGTATTAACCTCAACTTAATCAACTTTTTAGATACATTATATAAGTTTAAATGAAATTAATTTCAAAAATGCATTAAATTTTCTAACTTTTATAGAAACATTTATTGTAAAAAAATTTAAAAGTCCACATACAATTTTATTATAAATTTTTATTATAAATTTTTTGTTTGTTGCGATATTTCATTTAATTCTTTATTGAAATAAATGAATATCAATTTGTCCTTATTGCTCCTGAACTTTTTTTTTGTAATGCTAGTATTTTGCTGCAAGAATTCATGTTTTTGCAAAGAATATTAAATCTAACGCTTTAGATCAAAAATTAGAGGCCAATACAAAAATGTTATATAAGAATAACGAGGAGCATTAATTTCAAATAGAAATTAAATAAGTTTTGCAGGTACTTAGCTTAATCGAAGTCCATTGAGGACTGAAATATATTTTGTGAATGGAGGAAGAGGATATACAGTTTAATATATAGGTAGGTATATGATAGTTGATTTACTCTAAAATTATGAAATAAATACTATTAAAATGTGGATGTATGATAGAGATTCATATTTGAGAACTTATGATTTAAAAGTTTATATTTAAGGCTCTGGAGGAGATAAACTATTAATTTATGAAAATACTGTAGCAACTTCAATCATAAAAATAAAATTTTAGAATTATTTTGTCAAGTAAATACTAGTTTATAATAATAATGGAAGTTCATTAAATGCTTATTTACATTTATTCAATTGTTAAGCTTATTTTTAATAATGAAATTATTGATTTTTATTTGAATAGTTAAATGTTTATAATTTTATTAAAATTTATTCAAAAGCAAATAAAATAATTTGCATTGATTACCAAATCTAGAAATGAAAATCTAAATTCATATCAAGAGCAAAAATTTTAATAAATTATCATAATATACATTAATCATTAATCTTCTTCAATTTATTGATTAACTTATTTAATTTAATTTTTTGGTGATTCTAATACATTTGGGATTTCATTTTAGTTGTTCTGTTAGTCTTAATTTCTTTCATCTTCAGGAAAAGATTATTATTTATTTTAACCATCTTAATTAATTTCATCTTCTTTTATAAAATTTTGGTTATTATTTTAATCCTCAATTTAATCTTTATAAATGTCGTCTTTTTGAATTGGATCATTTATTTCATTAATTTATTAAATAGATATTTTTGAAGATTCATCCTTATCAGAATCATCTATATGAGGTCTATCCTAATTTATTTAAACTCGGTCTTCTTCAAAATTAGAATTTGAAAGTTCTTTATTTTAATCTCTAAATATATCTATATGTAAATTACTCTTTTTATTTAGGCTGTAGATATTTTTCTGCAAATTCTTTAGCAGTCATTGTTAAAGCTGATTCTAATTCTTCAAATGCAGTTTTTTACATTTATTATGTGTTTTATAACTTTTACAATAAATCCATTTCGTATGTTTCAATTTGTTCGATCTCTAAAATTGATTATTGATAGTAATTACCTTTTTATTTTCCGTCTTTTAACTTTTGTTCATATTCTAATTTCTTTCCTAATTATTCTCGAATAGCTTCCCTTTTTTCAATTATAATTCTTTCTTTGACTCTATTTAATTCTCTTGATTCTCTCATTATTTAATTTTTTTATTTAAGAAATGATAGAGATTATTTTTGAGAACTCAATTTCCTATTTTCTAAATTTTTGGTTTATTATTTGATTATAAAAGCCTTTTATACTTTATCATTTCTATGTTTATCAATTAATAATTTATGTTCCCTTTCTTGCTATTTTCGAATTTATTATTATTGTTCTTATTTCTTCTATAATTATTCTTTTTCTTCCTCTTTCTATTATATTTATTATGATAGATTTACTTTTTTCAGTTTTTCTTCGTTTTTTTTTTTAAGATAATAAATTTCTAAAGCCTTTTTTCGAGTTTCTTCAATCTTTTTTAAGGTTCTGATTTCTTCTTGTTTCAATAATGCTACTCTATTATCAAGTAATTGTTTATGTGCTTCAATAGTTTTTCTTTCTCTCTTAGCAGTGTTATATTATTTAATTAAATTTTTATCTTCTTCAAGTTCATTGTCATTAGTAAAGAGATCATCAATATATGCTTACTATTATTTTGGAATGAAATCATACTTATTGTATACTTTTCCTCTATGAATGAATATCTGTCATTTTATAAACAAATTATTATAAATACAATAAAGTTCAAATTCAATAATTTTGAGAGTAAGGGTTGTAAGAGAATTTCAAAGATTGTATTTCCAAATATGAAACATAACACTATCTTAATAATATAGAATGTAAGTATTATTAGAATTTATTAGTATGGATTATGCAATAAATATTAGAATTATTCTAAAATTGAATCAAAGATAGGCAGATTATTTATATTTTAATTTACATATAAATATTGAAGTAAAGTATTTTGAAGATGGAATCAAATATTGTATTTGGATGAATCAATATATTTTATACATTTTGCATTTGCATACTTTTCCTTTCTTATTCCATCCAGTTCCATTACATTTTAGACATACTCCCATAGCCCACAAACAATCCTTGCATTACTTTCTTTTATATTTTTTCATATAGAAACCAGTTCCTCCACATCTGTTGTTGAAATAAATTATTACAAATAACAATTCGGTCGTATTTTGATTTAAATATTTGTTCCAGGATATCCTTATGGAATAACCATAGCATTGACAGGATATTAACCAGGATATCTGAATGTATTAATAAAATGGTTTACTGTTATGCTGGATATGGTTAAACATAATTAGGTGGAGGAACATATCCAGGTTAAGTAGGAGGATAGCCTGGAGTTGGAGGATAGCCAGGAGTTGGAGTATAACCAGGTGTAGGAGGATAACCGGGTTATGGATATCCATTTGGAGGAGGATAGCCAGGAGTTGGTGGATATGGATATCCAGTAGGTGGTGGTTAATATCCTGGTTATTAAGGATAAGGATTTTATCCATAAGCAGGAGGAGGAGGAGGAGGATATTATCCAGGAGGATAACCATATGGTGGAGGTGGAGGTGGTGTTTACATTAATAATAATAATAATACTAATAATAATAATAATAATAATAATAATAATAATAATAATAATAATAATAATAATAATAATAATAATAATTAATATTATATAGAAAAGTAGATATAAAGAAATAATATTCACTTAATTATTCTTTAAATAATGAATATCAATTTCTAACAATTATTTTACTATAATAATTAGATAACATAAACTATGCAAAGAATAGATTTATAATATACTAATTTCTGTTCATATTAAAAAGTTTTTGAAGATAGACTAAAATTTTAATAATAATAATTTGAGTTAATAGATAGATATTAAATAATTATTTAAATAGCAAAAGAAGGACTCAAAGCTTTTTTGAAAAAAAGGAAAATTTATGAATATTTGCTATAAAAAATTTAAATTATTAGAATATTATAATAAAAATGTTATAAATCATTTATTTTCTATGGGAACAGGAGAAGGCCAAAATTTATTTTTATAGGATTTACTATTCTTAATACTCTCATTTGATATTTCTGACCAATAAGTTTTAAGTTCAATTGGCCCATCACCAAGTTATCCATCAAACTAAAATACTAACCAAGTAAAGTCAATTTTATCTCTAAATGACATTGGTACTAAATTGAATTATATTTATAATTACTTGAAGGTAATCTATATTGAACAAGTGGATAATCTAATTCATATACATATATTGTTACAACAGGATTTGATTCTATCCAATCTTATACATTTACTACTTATTCATCCAAAGCCTATGTTCTCTCCATAAATCTCTTAATAAAGATTAAATAAGTAAAAGGTTGTATTTCCTCAATAGTCAGAATTTCAATATGTTGATCTTTTTCATTTTTAGTTTATAAACTCATTCCACCACAAGACTTAGATATTGATCCAGTTAAACAAACAAAGTCTTCTCCTTTGAATTAACCATATAAATCTAAATTTAAATTTTTAGATGTCCATTCTAATGTAATTTTCATTGAATGTTTTTTGACCTCCTTAACCAATCTTACATATATTTAAGTCTTAGGTTATAATTAAGTTAAATCAACAAGTGCACAAGCATTTTTATAACCTTATTTCTTGACTAATAAAGTATAAACTTATTTGGTAGCTACTCTATAAAAATTGAGCAGTCCATCTGAATTAGATTTAACTGATAAAAAGGGTGATTCTACTTGATCCATAATTTAACAAGTTGTATATACAAACTTTCCATAGAATAATTTTCCATCAGCATCTGGTATTCCTGAAAAATCCTCACTATTTTGAACATTTGCAGTTATTTATAAATAAGGTACAATTTGGCTAAATTATTTTTAAAGTTAAGGATCTATGCTTAAAACACGATTTTATTTATTTTCTTCCATTTCATAAAATTCTTATAAAACAGTAAAATCAGCTATTTCAGGTTCATCTGAACAAAATTATAAACATGACCCTATAAAATGGCTTACAGAAGCTAGAGATCCTTCTACAATGATAACATCTTATTCTGGTTTATTAGCTTTAGGAAAAGCCTTTTTAATCAATTCTTCTGTTGTTAAAATTTTAAAATCTTTTAAATTTATTTCATTATTTATAAGAAATGACCCTCCATAACCTAATATACCAAGAAGAACTCTAAAATAAAAAAAAATAATTTTACCCAGGTTTTTTAAAATCATCTTAAGGTTATAGATTAACTTTTGTTAACATTAAGTTAGTGGCTAATTCACAAATATCTATATTTGACATTTAAGATCCAAAAGGCTTTTGTGGTTTGAAAAATTTATATGATGGTGCATCAAGAACTTTCAGTTAATTTAAAATTAGAGGTTGTCTATATAAAATATTTATAAAATAATTACTCTACAACTTAATCTTATAATTACAATTATTAGGGTGAAATAGAATTGTAAACAGCAATAATTCCAAAGAATAATCCGAAAAATAGTAATAACATTAATGAATCAGTGAGCACATTTTATTCCTTATTACCAAGATCAAACTTTGATTGCATAGCTATATTAAATGCTTAAATAATGCCAATTGCCACAATTATATTAATCCAAACAGTCAAATGATACATAGGTTTATTAAGAAAATCCTTAAGTGAATCACAACAATCCAAATTAATACATGCTATTTAATCCATGTTTGATTCCCACATATAGGATTGATTTTCTTAAGAACAAGGTAAATATGGAGATTAGTTTTAATTTTTATATTTTTCTGAACATTTTAAAAATTATTTAACTGTCTAAACTCCAAGACTTTGTAATGCATATCTACAACCTTTTTGTGTAGAAATGTCATTTTATAATATTGAGTATTATCTTATCATCATTCCATTAGCTGTGGCTGCAATCATCAAAGCTGTTACTACTAAAAAGGCTACAATTAAGAAATAGTTTTAGACTCTAAAAATTAGAATAACACTTATTAAGAGTGTAGCAATTAATAAAGCAAATAATCCATATTACATAAACAAAATGATTGTGTTATTATGATCTAATGAAAATACTTGATTGTTGATTAAATAGACTAACTATTATATTAAAAGTTTATTATACAAATTTGAAATTGGTTGCTGCAAACAACAAAAATAATATGTTTAATAAAACTGTGAAAGCTAACGTGAATCTATGAATTCCGTTTTATATTTTATTAAATTATTTTGTTTTATTAATGATATAGATTAAGAACAGCAATTTGATAACTTAAAGGCTAATAAACCATAAGTTCGTTAAATGAGTTTTATATTGTATTATTGTTATAATGATTCCAAGAATGATAGCACTTGTACTTTGCAATCCAAATTATATAATATAGGTTGTATTATTTTCTTAAGGATTACCCTATTCATCAAATTCAATAGTGAATGCAAAGTATAATGTAATAAGCAAAAGGCAAATAATAATAATCTGAATATGATAATTAGTAAATTTACATCGACAATTGCTAAAATAAGAAATTCAAAATTGTTATTTTTAAAATAGCTTAAAAAAGCAAAGACAGTTGATAAAATTGATAGTGCAATTAAGATAGGAGCAAAACATTTGATAGTTGACAACTTTTTCAAAATTTTGGAATTGGGTTGTGATAGAAGTTAATCCATCAAATTAAAATAAATATTATTAAAAAGAGAATGTTTATTTGGTGAGAAAATTTGATTATATAACTGCTGAATGATAATTAATATATTTTTTGATTTTATTTTTTTTCAATTTATGAACATATTTTTACAGTTATCTAATTTAGTACTAATAGTTGTAGGATAATACTCAAGGTAAAATATTTATTTAAGAAAATCAAGTTAGTAGAAGGATGTAGGTTGTATTGAAGAAACAATTGCAGGATGTTAAAAATTATGCGTTTTAGGAGTAGAAGATTGCAGTTCTTTAATTCCTAAATGTGAATATGGTTACTTTTTATTTACATTAGGAGCTTCTGAATCAAAGCGTCCAGAATGTGTTTAATGGTAATAAAATAATAAATATCATAGCCCTTATTATCAGGTTAATATAAATTCTGACTTAGTGAATTATTGTATGGATTGTTTTGAAGATCCATATGGATGGGAATTTAGTAGGAAATGTACGTATGATTATGAAGTTGGAAATGGTAAGTTAGGGTAAGGAACTTATCAGAAAATAGAAAGAGATTATCCTGAATTATTTTTTGTTGGTAATTCAATATCATAGGGAATTTGGACAGGAATGATAGGAAGAGAAAGATAAATGAAATATGCCGTTTATATATGCACAGGCTGTAAAGACTTTTGCAAGATTCCTGATGAAAGTACATGTTATACTCTTGGTCATGATTATTAAAAAGTAGATTTTGATAAGATCGCAGTGGAATGCGTTGAAGGATACTATATGAAGATAAATACATGTGAAAGTTGTTCGATTAAATATTGCAGTAAATGCAGTAGTATTGTTGGCTCTGGTTAGACTGATAAATGTGAATTATGTTAAGATGGATATAGATTGAGTGAATAGACTAAAAGTTGTATACAATGTACAAACTATTGCAGTGTATGTTACACAGTTATCAATGGAAGCACAGAATATTAAAAATGTAGAGCTTGCAATGCTGGTTATATACCTAGTTTAGATTTAAATACTTGTGAAGGATGTGAAGCTAATTGTTTAAGATGTGAATATGTTTCAATAGCTAATGATGATATTTAATATCCAACTAGATCTTTTTTAGAAATAGGAACTGAATTTAAAGATAATTACGTTAAGATTTGTAGACAGTGTCAATAAAGCAATGATATTCTATATTATGATGGTTAATTATGTGTGCCCTCTTAAATTAGTAATTGTGATATAGGATATTATTAAATATCACTTAAAGCAACACCTACTAAAAAGAGAAATACTATAGATCTTGATTTTTAACCTTATAATAGGGAAACAGATTCAGATCCTGTTAGCATGTGTTTATATTGCAAAACCAATTTTGTTTTGTCAGAGGAAGGAACTGCTTGCTCTGCTGTAATTGATGCAAAGAAAATATTGAACTGCATTTCCCATTAGTTAATTGGTACCAATTATAAATGTATTAAATGTTCATCAGTATTAATTTAAGTTAATTTTATAGGGATATTCTTTAGATACTTAATAAGGAATGTGTTTCTTAGGATGCAGTGATTAAATAGATAATTGTTCATATTGTATTTCATATGATAGTCCATCCGATGATATTGTCACTTACTATGATGCAACTGGAACGTAGAAAACAGGAGATACTTAAAAAGTTTATTCTTGTTTGGTTTGTGATGAAGGTTTCTATGCTGATTTCTTTACTAATGCTTGTTTACCTTGTCAATCATATTGTTCTTCATGTTCACAATACAATTAAGATTATAATTTTACTAGTTTCATTTTATAGAGAATTGTTATGGATGCATTCAAAAAATCAAAATATTTAACCACTAGTCTAGAAGAACCATTCTGTTCATCATGTACTACAGGATTTTCAAAGTATGAGAATAAATGTGTTGGATGCACTAAAAATTGTGTCATTTCAAATCCAAGTTAAGTGGCAAATAATCCATTAACTTCATTGTTGAATGCTTGTGAATATCAAAGTGATGGAGCTTATTGTGGATAATGTTTCAATTATTAAAGAGATAGATCTTTAAATTCAGAATTATCAGAATGTTAAACATGTCCATATTTATGTAATGCTTGCAGAGATAGAACTGAAGATGAACTCAATAGAGTCAATTATTATTTTTCACCCTCCAATTCTATTTTGTAAAAATACAGCAGATTGTGTTATGTATATCATTAACATGTAGCATTAAATAAATAAGTTACATATGATACATACTTAAATATGCCAGTTCAATGTGACTATGTTTCAGGTAAAAGTAAAAAGTGTGTCTAAAATGCCCAAATTGACATTAAATTATATTGTAGCAATTCTGAATACACAACAGCTTATGCATAGGCATCCAGTGCAGATAAACCATATATCTTTAGTTTAAGTTATTTCTACTCTATGTCTGCATCATCAATTTATCCTACTAATATTACCTTGCATGGCATTGAAACTTTGACTCTCTATAAATAACTTAATGAAAAAGTTATCACTTCTCTTATTTTAAATATCTATTTAATTAGCTAATCTAAACAATGCAATTTTGATTCAAGTACTAATTTCATTTTTGAATTATAAAAGAATGTTTTTTCAATTAGATACTTCTATGTCAATATCATTGGAGAAACAGATTCTACTAAGTCTCCTCTAACTATTATGTTAGATGGATTGATAAGTATTCCATGGTCTGACTATCTGACTATTAAAGGTATTGAAATTAAAGCTTCAACTCCTAATAGTACATATCCTTATACTGGTTTAAATATTTCTTAAAATGTTAAAACTAAGTTGAGTTTAGAAAACTTTAAACTTACTAGAGATAAAAAGTATGTAAATTTGGTATTTTTTGCTGAAAACATTGATATGATTAATTGGAAAAAAGTAACTTTCACTGGCTTGTCGTCAACTGATCTCTTTTCACTAACTTATCCTTTACAAAACATAGATACAGTTAATTATATATTTGATGATGTGAAATTTGATTCATGTGATTTTGAAGATACTGTTCTATTTTCACCAACTTCCAATTCTAAAGTTCGATCAATCATTTAGAGTATTGGAACTTTAGGAATGACTTTTCATAAATGCAAATTAACGAATACAGTAATTTTTGGGGAACCAGAAGGCTCGCCTGTAAATAGTGGGTTAATAGATTTTGGAAAAGTAGTTTTTAAGTTCACTAAATTCACAAATAGTTGGTTCATATATTTAAAATCTTAAAACAAGACAATAATAAATAACATTGATGTAATTAGATGTAATTTTACTGAAGGTTCAAAACTTGTTTAATCAAATTCATTTTATTTAAGAAACATTTATTCATTGAACAGTACATTTTATACAGAAAGTCGCTTATTTTCTAATAGTTATAAAGTAATAGATGAATTATATGCATCTTTAGCATTATAATATTATTCATTTAGTAATGTAAAATTAATAAATTCAATCTGCTTAACACCTATATGTTTTATTAAGATTTCAACGCCTATAAATAATTATTAATATTTTACGAATGTATCTTTGTAGGATTTCTATATTGAATAAACAAATTCAATGAAATTGACTGAAAAAAAATCAAATTCTATATTGTCTGCATTAATATTGATGACAACAGTTTAAAAGATATAAATTTCAAATTTTTAATCTTTGAATAATTTTGGTATTACTCAAATTGCAGCATATAAAATTTAATCCTTACGATTAGTCGATGGTTTATATGATTGGAGTTAAGATCAATATTATGCATTTAGATTGAATCCAACAAATAATAGGATTCCAACAAGCAAAGATTGTGCTGATAGAAAAACTGAATTTAAAAGTTATAATGAACATTTCCTATATATAGCAGATTTCGATATAGGAGTAATGATTGAAAATGTAATAATGAGAAGATTGTTATCAATAGACACAAATTTTATATAAATATAATCTTGGGATGCTGAATAATTTAATACTACTAGTGATGTACCAATATAAGATGATGGTTAATTTTATGATGAAACTACTAGAGAATTGATAATATTAAAAAATATTAAATTAATAGGAAACTCTTTGACAATAACAGAATCTGGAACAGCAATAGGATCAATTTATATTGAATCTGGACAGGATTAAGATATAACAATAGAGGATTGTGAATTTGGGTAGAATCATTTACATTCTTTAATTAGTGATCAATTATCTCCTTCTTCTCCAATATTTGTAATTCATGCTCCTTTATCATTTCTTGAAATAAAGAATAGTATTTTTGATAATAATCGAGCGACCAGAGTACATAATAGTATCATTTATGTGATTACTTACTCTATCAAGATTATCAATTGTAAATTTAAAAATACAAATATCAGATAAAAAGAGTGGGTTTATAGATTAGAAGAATAATAAATAGTTAATTACACATCCACTGAATCAGAAGAGAATGATATCATAACAATACTTGAATAGTTCTTTCCAATATACAGTATAGGAGGAAATATGTTCATAAAATCAGCAAATACTGAAATTGAGAATTCTATATTTGATAAAGCCTAAGCCATATAAGGTGCAGGTCTAATAATTTAAACTATCGATGCTGGTAATATAACTATAATAAATACTTAATTCATAAGATAATATAATAGTTTACTTAATCAATATTCTTCTAATGGAGGTTGTTTATATATTGATTCATCTAACTCTAAATTAAGTCTTATAATTGATAGAGTTGAAATGCAAGAATGTGTGACAAGATTAGATGGAGGATGTTTATATATAAATCCTTCCACTTATTAATCATCTGTTGATATAAGCAATTCAAAATTTATAAGTTGTTTAGGTCTTAAAACATCAGGTATATATATGCCATTCTCAACTTCATCTCCATCATTGCCAAGTGTTAGTATTACTAAATCATCCTTTTCTTAAAATAACATTGGAAATTTCATTAGAAATATACCTGATATAACGAATATTGATACTCAATTTCTATATACTAAATCAACTATTTTATATTAGAGTTATGGCCATTTTACTCTTACATCATCTATCTTTAAGGAAATCAATTTTGTTGCTATCTTAATTTTAGATGAAATGGTTGAAGTTGAAATCAATGATGTGACAATCTCTAAAAATACAATTTTTATAAATAGTATTATTTCTATTACTTTATATGACGTTTCAGGAGTTATAACTTTAACTTCTACTAAAATTTTAGATCATATCTAATTTGATTCTACAACCAACACTAACTGCAAAGAAAAAAATTATTATGTTAAATATGTTACTGAAAATGTATTATATGAACAAACATGTTTGGATGTAGAAACATTAGATTCAAGTTTTAGATCTGAAGGTTTACCTAATATTTTATATCAGAAAAGTACTGATACAAATTCAATGTATTTTGCAGATTTAGATACTTTTTATAATTCACTAACTGATGCTTTAAAATATTAAGTTGATAGACCAGATTCAAATTTAGATGTTTCTCATTCCTTATAAGATAATATTAATTTAAATTTAATATTTCGAATTTTTACAACTTTTTCAGATGAAGAAAATTTAGAATTTTTAGCTTGCTTCTTAGGAGAAATTTTAGAAAATTATTATGATTAAAATTCTGAAATAACGACTAGTCTATTTAAATTAGAATCAGTTACAAAGGACTAATATTTAACTATAGAATAAGTTACAATCGAAAATAATAAATGTTTGAGATGTGAAAATGGTTTAATATAAATTTTAACAATTCATTAGGAAACCTATCCTGTGATTGAAATAAAAGACTTTCGATGTCTTTCTAATTCGGCTGGTTATTATGGATGTTTAGTATTAACATATGATAATGAGATAAATGAAGTTGAATAATCAATTCCATTAACTGATTATTCATTATCTAATTCCAAAAGACTTCTTACAGTAGTAGAAGATTTGCTTAAATTAAAAAATGTTATTATCATTTCGTAATCCTCATTTATTGGAAACTCTGCCAAAGTTGGAGGAGGACTTTCAATTATTGGTTTAGATGCTTTGATAATTCATTCTGAATTTATTGATAATTATGCCAGTTTAATGGGAGGAGCACTTTATTATAAAAGTACTACTTATAAAACTACTAGTACTGCTTTAAATATAGCTGATAATACAATAGAAGGAAATATAGCTTAATTAGCTGGAGGTATGTTTATTTCAGGAGGATCTATTGGTAATGTTACTTCTATTGAAATCTTCTTTTAAAATAATGATGGACTATTAAGAGGAGATAATCTTGAAGAATATCCTTAGAGTTTAACCTTGTCTATGAGAACTAATTAATTTCTAAAAACTATCACTTTTTAAGATTATGATGGTGATGTTAATAATGATGGATTTATTGATAGTTCTAAAAGCACTATTATTGATATCATCTCATTAGATTCATATCAATTATTTAATTATAAAGAATCTACAACTTTTTTACTATTACCATCAGGTTAAGCTATTAATTCTTATAAATATTACTATATTGACACTGATGAACAAGTACCTTATGAATGGTAATTCAAATTAATCAATCTGGATAGATATAAATAACCTATGTCAAACATACTCTAAACTGAATCCTGTACTTTATCAGCGAGAATTATGGATACTAATAATTATAATACCTCCAAAGAATTTTTATCCAACTTTACAAACAAATAAATTGTCTATTATGATTAAAGAGCTGGAGCTTTTGATTTTGATTCTTTAATTGTTACTTTTGACCCTTATTTAGAGGATAATTTATTCCTGCAATTAAGATGTAAATATATTTATTTTCATATTTTTAGTTGTTTGTACATCAATAAAAATTCCAGTTTACTAAACCATATCTCCATATAAGATTTAATCATATAATTAAAATTATGCACTTTATGTAAATGTTAAAACATTGCCATGCTAGTTGGGAGAAGCTTATTCTTTGTAATAATGTAAAGCTTGTACAAAAGCTGACAAAACATACTCTGTTAATGAAAAATAAACCTAATGTTAAGCAATAGATTCTTCTACAATGGATGATGTAAGTCCAGTAGGCATTAAATTAAAAGAAGGATATTGGAGACCAGAATTTGATAGTGAAATAATAACGTATTGTTTGAATCTACCTGAAAATTGTAATGGAGGTTGGAAACCTGGAAATCCTTCATGTTATACTGGTCATATGGGAGCCCTATGTGAATCATGTGATATATATGGAGTAAGAGATGAATTTTATTCTACTTCTGCTAAATATAAATGTGGTCCATGTGCTAATACTTTAGCTGTTAATGCTATAGTAATAACAGCATTATCTTTTGTAACTCTTTTTTCAATGATCTTATCTGTGAAAGGAAATTATTAGATGCTTGAAGATTTTGTGAGAATTTAAAATAAAAAAGCAATGGGTATTATTGTATCTTCGTCAGAAAGTAATCTAGCAATTCTAATTAAATTATTTACTAACTATTTTTAAATACTTTCAGCAATATCTACCTTTTAAATTAATTTAAGTGGAGGTATCACAAATGCTACTTAAGTTTTGGGTAATCCAACTTAATCGATGGCTTACTCTTTAGATTGTTTTTTAGTTACAATGACTAATGTTGAAATACTGTATTTTAGATTGATTTGGGCTATAATAATGCCTATTATTTATTTATCTGTGTTTCTTTTTGGATACTTTTTAGCTGTATTACTTAAAAAAGTCGATTTTAAAGAAGGTATTATATATACTGCTTTTATTTATATGTTTTTATATCTCTAGCCAAATTTAGTTGGAGGTTTTATTGCATTAGCTTCTTCTAGAGAAATTGGAGGACTTGGATGGGTTCAAGCAGATGTTTTATATTAATATGATACTGATACTCATTATATCTGGTTAGCTGGATTTGTTGCTCCTATGCTTATTTGTTGGGCATTTATATTTCCTTGTATTTTTATGTTTTTAGTATATCAAATGAGAAATCATTTAGATAAGGTTGAAAATAGAAAAAAGTTAGGTTATTTTTATAATGAATATACAAATGAAGGATATCTATGGGAATTTGTTAAAATTTTTGAAAAAGAATTAATTATTATATTCTTAACATTTTATGAAGATAGAGTTGTTGTTAAAGGTTTAATCATCTTTTTAATTGTATTCTTTTATGGAGGATTTACAGTTAGATTTCATCCATATTCAAGCAAAAGACTTAATTTTATTGATAGATTATCTACAGCTATCTGTGCAGCTTCTTTATGTTTAGGTGTTTTAATCTATTCATCAATTAAAGAAGGACTTATTTACTTAGAAATAATTATGCTTATAATTGTAGCTCTTATTAATTTTGCATTCATTCTTCTTATGATTTATTATCTATTCGAAGGATATCTAATCAAGTTTTAGCCTTAACTTGATAAAATAAGAGATCAATTAAGAATACATCATCCAGAAATCATGGAAAAGTACCCATGGAGTAGAAAAATGCTTTTTAACTAAGCAAAAATGAATGAGAAAGTTAAAAAGTTATGGGCTACTCTAAGATATTAAACTAGAAAGGGAATTAAAAGAAGAAGGTAAGATCCATAAGCACCTTTATTCGTTAATGAAAATATTGATCAACCAATTTTATTGCCTTTCTCTAACCTTGAGAAAACATAATAATGTAATTATTTATAATATCTAATTAGAAAAAACTAATAATTATTAAGAATCACCCAATTTTTAAAAGATATTCCCTGAATAAGATGGTCTAGAATCAGAACAAATCAATTTAAACTAAAGAAATTAAGAGCTATGATTATTAATTAATATAATTATCAATTTGATTATTTTATATATTAAATATTGTAATGGTTTGTTTTAACTTCTATTCCAACAAAGTTAAAACTAATAAAATTATCATCATTCTAATCTAATAATCTATAAAAAATAAATTAATGCAAATATAATTAACAAACCACTACATACTAAATCCCTAATATCATTTGTATTCAGGCAAAATCAATAATAAAAGAATTAACAAAAATTTGATATCTTAAGAAATAAATTTTAAAATTAGTTAATATTAGTTCTTTTTAAATAATTTACATTAAAAATAATAATCAATCTAATAGTTTTTTCTATGATATCGTAATTTAATCAGCCAAAATTTCTTTTGGAACCATACTTAAACTTAATTTTAAATATATGAATCTCATACAAGTGAGATTAATTAACCATGCAAAAAAAATTCCTAAAACTATAAGTAATCCTAAACCAATTAAACAAAAATATAGGGTAATTTTATATTGGTTTTAGCTCATCGATTCCTCATTTGCTGATAATATTATATCTAAAAACTTTTCAGTACATTATGTAGTGGAGCTAAAATGTTAAATTAAAATATTATTAAATTCAGATGTCAAATATAATCTATTAAGTTAATCAAAGTCTGTAACATAATTGATACTAGCTATCTCATAATCGTAATTTGTTTTCATAAATTAACTAGCACTATTAATAATTCCAATAATTCCATTTCTTAAATAAATTTAATTATTATCTATTTGATAAAATTTTTAATATTTTTCAGTAAATTTTTTATCCCCTAGTTATTCTAATTAACAAAAAGGGATTTAGTTAGAAATAACTTTGCAAATGTTATTTTAATATAGGTCTAACAATATTTTCCTATTAGAATCATCAATTTTATTTGTAAATAAAATTCCTTCATAGATTTATGTTAAATTATCATCAAAAGTTTCATAAACATTAAGAAACATATAGAATAATTATTTGAATGGGTCTCTATATTAATTCATCTAATTTTGAGTATAAATTTAATTAGATACTATACCTGGGTAAACCTAAGGTTATGTTTTAATAACGATAGCTGTTGTTATTAGTGTATCAAAGTAACTTGAAAATCTTATAAAATTTAATGCTAATTATTGTTAAGGTTAATAATTTTGAATTAAAAAAATATAATAATAATAACCTCCAAATAAAAAGCTCATTAATGTAGATAAAATGATCAAATAATAAAAAAGATATTTTTTATTTGAAGATGAACTTTTTTTTATTCTTGCATTTAACATACCAATTGTTTTATTTTGATTTTATTTAGATTTGGTGTTTTGAACTATAATTTTTTCTCTTTTACATATATTCTTTCTATATATTTAAGTGAAATTTTAGTTTTTCCAATATGATTTTTAATTATTCGACTATTACAATATTTATTTATAAATTTGATGTTGAAGAATCAAATTATTTGCTTTTGACTCTGAAAATTTGCCAATAATTTTTAAAATTTAGCATTTCTGTTATTCAATTTTTTTCCAGAAAAACAATTAGATAATCTAAAATACAAATAAAATTCAAATTTCAATGATTGTAACTATTAAAAATTATTAATATTAATTTTGTATTTGATTGTAGTTCATTTAATCTAAAGATCCTATTAGTTCTTTATTCATATCAAATACATATTTGAGATTATACCTCAAAGTAACGATAGAGTTAACAAAATCTAAATCTAATGTTTTTTATATATTTTCTTTAATGATTGATTGAAATTAAAAAAGATACTATAAAGCATTCTAAATAAAAGTTATAAATTCAGTATACGAAACTGTTTATCTTTCAATTCCTAATAATTTCAAACTAATATTAGGTAATAATCCCATATTTTCTATTTCCAAGAAATTAGGGTACATTTTACTTAAATTACTAAAAGTCTCTTTTTCCATATTTTTAAGATAATAAAATGTTTAATTAATCAAGAAATCGCTTTAACTAATGATTTTTAATCCGTTCATCAGTAGAGTCCAAGATAAAGCATAACTTTAAAAAAAGTATCTATTGAACAGAAGTGGGGCATTTAAAGAATAATTACTATTAATTTATTCAGATATTTAGAGTCGAATAATTAGTATATTGAATAAGATTACTGCACTTATGATGATAAGTGATATAATTGTTAAAATAAGAATGATTTTGAGAGTATTATTCATCTTAGAAGAATATTAAATAAATCTTAAAAAATTAAGATTTTGCATTCTTAGAATACTTGAAGATTAGCTTGATTAAGTTTGATTTTCTTTTCTATTCAAGAAACTCATATCATTTTATTAAGATAATAAATTTTTATTTCTGAATTATTAATCATTATCACTGAAAGATTTAGAAAAGTTTTATTTTTTAAATCCAAAGAGATTATTACCCTCCTTATTATAATGTTAAAATCCCTATTATAAAGGGGATTAAGATTGATTTTAAGAAAGATAATGTTTATTATTTTGATTTTCTCCAAAAAATTAATTTATATCTTAGCTTATAAATTTGTTATTTTTAAGAAGATGAGGGGAATTACCTTTTTTTCTAAAATCTAAAATTTCTATTATAAAATATGATCTTGATTAAGGCTTTTTTCCAATAGTTCGATATTGCAAAGATATTTTAGTTAAATATTAAACTGATTAGAATTGCTTAAATAATATAAAAAGAATATACATTATATTATTGCATAAAGTCTAAAACTTAAGTTCGAAAAGTAGGACATAATAATTAGATGTCATCAGATAATTTGAAACTTTTATTGATAAAATATCTTCCTGTTGATAAATTTTCTTTTTATTACTTTTTTGTTGTATAAGTCTTTGAATTTGATAAATTTGCCGTTTTTTACACTATTTTTCCAAATTAAGATGCCATGGAATTTTGAGGTATCGTTTTATTATCAATAAAAAATTAAATTATTTTTGATAAGTTTTCAAAAATTGTAATTACTGTCATCAATTCTACTTAAAGAAATTCAGATTAATTAATATTATCTTTTTATGATTCCAAAATAGAAAAAATATTTGTAAAAAATAAAAATATATAAGCTTAATTAATTGTTTGAGCACTCAATTCTTCTTAAAAGGATTATTAAATAATATCTGTATAAAATCCTTAAGTAACTGAAAGAATTTTACCATTTTCATCAAATAAAATAAATTCTGATGTTTCTTTCACTTTAGATAAACATCCAGTAACAACATAATCATCAAAAAAATCAAAATTATTTTCTAATTTTAATTATTATGCTTAAATAAATTCATTTTTTTGTTTACTAAAAACAATTTAATATTAATTAAATAGTGGGGATTAGGCTGTTTCTAAATAAGATTATAAAAATTATTCATGTAATTCAGAAATAAATTAAGGAATGAATAAATTAATATGATTAATACTTTCTAATTCATTAATATCTAATCCAAAGTAATTGGCTATTTATTGTTTTTTATTATTTTTAATAAATCCTCTATTTTGGACCATACTAACCATAATTAAACATAAATTATCTTAAATAATATCAATATTACGAATCAGATCATTTGGAAGTGAGTTCTCCATTAATAATATTTCAGAAATTTATTATTCACACTAGAGAGATATTTAATAATTATTTAATATTATTAGATTAAATATTGATGCAATCCTTAATTCAATAACATTTCTAGATTTTGATATTTAATTTTAATTCATTAAATTTATTTACAATTTTTATTACAACGAATCTTAACAAATTACAATTTTACTTGAATAATTAATTATTAATTATTCTAAATCATCAATTGTTTCTAAACCATTTATCTATTTATTCCAAATATCCATTTTTAAATCTATCAACTCTATTATTTTAGGTAAGATTAAATCTTCAATTTAATAAGTTTATATAAAGGTTTTTACTTAAAGATAATTTTCTTCATATTTGATACTATTTGTTTTTCCCAAAATACTATTTCTATTCTATATAATTTCTTCTAACTCTGCATAAATGAATTTTATTGTTCCTCTTAAGTACTGAGAAATTTTCTCTTTTTTTAGGGTAAATTATTTAAATTCAATATAAGCTGTAAGGGGTTATTTCTTAATTTTATTTTAAAAGTCCATATTATAGATTTATAGTAACTCTTAATATGAATTTAAAGTGTTTTTTGACCTAAACAATCCATTTTTAAGCAAACAATCAAGAAAATAAAAGATCATTGATTTAGATAATAGTTTTTCATCTTTAAAAGCTTTTTTAAAACAACTAATACATTTTTATTTATGGTATTGAGTAAATAGAACATAAAACAAAATATTTAAAGAAATCCTTTTGCTTTGAGTAAATGTTGTTGAGATATGAAAAAGCCATTCAACACATGTGATTGTATATTGGGTTTAATTACCTTATAATAATCTCTTGATAAATATTTTATTGTGAAATAAATTACAAATAGAGGAGAGCAGTGTTGCTGTAATCAATTAAATTACTAATAATTATTCTTCATGAATTTGAGTATTTTATGAAATCACATTTGTTGATATTATCAATAAGCAACTAATGCATGTAGTTACACTAATCATTACAAATTTTAGTATTTAAGGGTGCATAGTTTCAAAAAAAACTGCTTCAAAAATTAATGTAAGAAAAAAAAAGTGCATTAACAACAATTGATTTGTATTTATGAATAAATTTCTATTTTGAAAGTGTAAAAATATAATTGCTATTGTAAAAAACTATCTCAGTAATCCTAACGAACAAAATTTTTAAACTAATACACTTTCCTTTTCTAATCTTTATTTTCTTATAAAATAAATACTAAAAAGGCAAAGGAAGATTAAAACTAATGAGGATAATATAATAATAGAAATTATTACATTATATTAAAAGTTTGAATATAATAAAGCTCTTTAAGTAAAGGATAAAGATCCTATAAATATATACAATTAAGGGATAAAAAATAAATTAGGGATAAATAGTAAATACCAATATGTAATTGTCAACATAAGAGAAAGTTTATTCTTAAATTTTGCAATAATAAATATTGCCAACAATATGAAAATGTTTATTATAGAGAATAGTATTATCAACACATATATCAATACTGAGGATTTTATTTCAATGATATAAGGAAAAATTAAAATCATGTTTAATAAGTTTTTTGTCATTCTTAAAGCACCATCTTTATAAGTCCAAAGATTCCATCCATCTATTGGAAATGCTAATGTTAATATTTAACAATAATATATTAACAATACTATTTTTTAAATCTTTTAGCTCAAACTAAACTTAGGCTGATACATTGAAACTAAAAAAAATCCCTATAACATTATTTATAATATAAAAATATAATAATATCTAAAAAAAAACCTATAATTCTTAAATAATGCTGACAATCTGTAGGAAACTACATATACAACTATTTTGTTTCAATTTAATGTTTTCAACATATTAGAAAAAGTTTTTATGAGATTTTTAGTTCCATATTAGCATTTTCTTATAATTTAATTATTTCAAAATAATACTTCTTAATTAGTAAGTTGTTTAGATGCATTAATTATTAAAAATTGAATAGTCATTAAGATTATGGGTTTTGATTTTGGTAATCAATCAATCTATTTGAATAAATAATTTATTTATTTTTAATTTAATAACCCAGCATATTTTAAATAAAATTATTAAAAATTTAATGTATTTAAGATGATTTTTGTAAATAATTTGTTATGGATTTTATATAATTAATTTACCAATCATCAAATTAAATTTTAAATTAATATTCTTATTTCATTATCCCAGAATCAAATTCTAAGTTTCAACCTCTATTTAAATCTATCAATTTACATTTTATCTTTTAAGCAAATATTTATTCCAATTTTTGTAAATAGATTTACTTATTCTGTCAAATTAATTTAATATTAGTCTATATATTCCTATTTATAAATTTAAGCGAAACCTATGTTAACTTTTTTTAAATGAAAAATTTATAAATGATATAGAATTAATTTTCATATACATAGTTCTTCTATAGCTCTGTATCCTTGTTATATAATCCATAATTCATGAGGTACTAAATCAAAAAAGCATTCTCTGGCCTCATGGCTAAAATATAAAAAATAATACTTTAAAACTACTCTCTATGATTTCTCTTGTAATAATTTGTAACTCACCCAAAGTGCTAAGATAAATTTAAAATTACTTTAAGGATCATGTGTTGTTTTTTATTTATTTTTAAGTAAATTAATTTATTCTGTTAATAGGTTAAAAGTAAATTTAACTTTTGGAAACTTTTCAGCCTTTAAATATCTAAATTTAATAAAATTTTTTTGTTCTTCCCATTCTTGTAATAAAGTTTCAAATCCTTTACTATACTAATTAATTTATTCTTTAGAAAATAAATTAAGTTCAATAGCCATTTCTGCAAATCTAGGTAGAGTTATCATTTTATTTTTCGATAATTCTTCTATGTAGTCAGCATAACTAATAAATTATTCCAATACTAAATTTTTGTCATAAATGTTATGATGGATAGCTTTGTATAAATTTTTAAACTAAATTGATATAATAATTATACTTCTGAGAATTCAATAAGGTTATTTCCATCTAAATCAGCAGCTTGAAATATTAATTTTAAACTATCTTCACATTGTCTTTTTTTCTAAAAATATAGATTCATAACTTAGATCATAACATTTTCGAATATAATATCTAATGAATTATAAACAATTTACATTTATTATTATTTTACTTTAATTATTGTAAAAGTTAAGATATATAGGTTTAACCAAGTAACTATTATAGAAAATCATTGCAATATTCAGTAAGTTATTCATATGTTAGATTTATTTCAGGTTTATTTAATTGTATTTCTCTAAATAATTAAGATACTTACTTATTATGAAAATATTTTATTGATTCTACAATTAATTTATAAACAGCTTCATCCATTTCATCATCCATATAACACAACCTTGAAATCAAACGCAATTTAGGATATTAGTTTTTCTTATTAAAAAGAAATTAGAGTAACTAAAGATTTATGCTAAAAATTACTTATTTAATTTTCTTTTCAGCAACATTTTTAAATCCATATTTTTTCAAGAAGAAATCATAAATACTAACATGCAATGGAATTTTATATCCTTCTTAATTTTTAGCTGTATCAGATATGATAGTATTAAAAATTTTAATAATTGATGAAATTGGTATTATTGAATCTTTTTATTTTTTGAGTTTGATATTCATAACTTCATGTAATAATGAATTAGCTGCATCTGTATTTTGACTATAAACTCTTTTGACTCTTCTTTCTTTTTTTAAATCAGATAACAATGATAATTTGATTGCCACTGGTTTTGTAAATCTCCTTTTTTAGATATTGGCAGTACCATATTATTATACTAAATTTCTTATCTTTTCAATTTTTTTTATATCCTCTTCTTTTGTTTTTTCAGATAAATCATCACTAGAAACTAATGATAAATTTTCACTATCATTAACTTCACTAGATTAATCAAGAGTATTTATAGTATGATTAGACCTTAATTACACTTATTTTACAACTTTAGAATGTTTTCTTTTTAATTATTATTATTTTGGTTCTTCATCCAAGTCTTTGATTGCTGATAAACTCTTTATTTATAAAGATTTTCTATTAGGTAAGCTTTTTTTAGGCTATAAATTTTTTTATATTTAATTTTATGATTCCAATTCTTCTATGCTTTGCTTACTTTAACTGCTTCGACTATTTTTTCTGCTTACACTTGTATTTAAGATGTTATTATTTTGAGAATTCTTCATATTTAATTCTTCTGGTTTATTTTTTTCTAAATTTTCAGTCTCAAAGTTCTAAATTATATTTTCACTATTCTAATTATCATTTATCACATCCTATATATCTTGATTAATTTAATTATCTTCTTAAACTTAAATATTCTTATTGTCTTCAATCTATAAATCAATTATATTTTGACTTATGTTATTTGAATTATCTTAATCAATATTAGGATCACATTTTCTTTTATTACTTTATTTTTGAATATTTTATTTAATTGAATCTTCTTCGCTTTTTTCATCACTTTCAATTATATCTTCTTATAAAGCATCCTATTAATTTAATACTAAAGAATTTCTAAATGAAGGGGTCTTTACTCCAGGTGAACTCACTAAAACTTGTGGAAAATCTTATTTAGGAAGACTACTTTCACTTTACACTTTAAATATATACATATTAATTTACTTGAATTAAAGCGATTTTATAAATAAGTTTGGCTTTTCTTAAGTTTTTTTATTTTTTATTTTTTTCTTTTTAGTAACTCAATAAATTCTTAAGTTGCTTCTTACAAAGTTTACTCATAATATTTTGCATTAACCTTTTATTCTTGTAATTCTAACATTTACTCAATAAATTTCTTTTTTATCTCTACATTTGATTCTGAGTAATTATTATTACAGAATTATAACAATTTGATTAATTAATCTTTATAATTTTAAATAACTACATTTTTCGAAATCTAACTAAAATTTCATAAGAAATATTACATATTTGTATATAAATCAGTTTATCTTTGATTAAATAATTCCTCAATATGATCAAATAAAAATGAAAAAGATTAATCTGTTTAAACATCCTCTAAGATAATAAAAATATCATACTATCTTCAGTATTAATCGGAAGTAATGCTTTTGATTGTAATTTTAACATATTTTAGTATTAAAATGTGGAATTCAATTATTCGATATCCGTTTTTGATAATCCTTACTTAAAATATTCTTCATCTTCTCTTAATTATTCAACTTTTTCAATTTATATAGAAGTTTGCTTTTTTAATTTAGAAAACATTGTATTTTTCATTGATAATAAATGTGCTACAACTGATTGACCTTCTTGAATTCCTATTTTTATTTTTTATGTAGTTTGATTTTATTAAGAAGAATGATTTTCTATTTATAATTTTGTTTGAATTAATTCATTATATACTTTATTATGATTATCAGTCATCTCATCTAATTAAGAGCCTAATAATTTAATTTCGTTTGTTAATTGAAGATTTTTTTTTGCTAAATATATATTTTTATCGTTTAACTCTAACTTTTCTAATTCTAATTAATCTATTTTTTATTTTAATTAATAAACTTCTTATTGTAATTGTTAAACAAATGTTTATTGAGTTCTTTAAATTCTAGATACAGTTTCAATTGATTAATTTTCCATTTCTTCAAAATTCATTGCAACATTTGAAATAAGCATTTCTATAAAAGATACAAATGAATTCCAAATAATTAATAATAAAGTTCCTCTTTCTTTACATTCATATGATATTTATCTAGCCAATTCATGCATGCAAGTTTAATATACTAATTACAATTAATTAGTTAAATCAGTTATCAATCTCAAATTGTCAGTGTTCAAAGTTTAAATCATTTTATCAAACCATAATAATAGATCAACAGCTTATTGTCTATTTGGAGGACATTTTGTATCAAAGATAGTTTTACACTCCTGTTATAAAATTGATTAAAGGTAGTATTTAAATTAATGTATCTTAATATTTTAGAGTAAAGGAGAAAAGTCAATTGTTTTCTCATGCATTTTTAATTCTGATGGACTGTCAATAAATGTTCCTTTAACATTTTCTTTAATTATTGACGTATATATGTTAGTTTTATTTGCTTAACTATGCTAAGTATATAACCGATAAATTTTACGAATTCGTATAATTATGGATCCCTAGCAATACTGCTTAAGGGTATTTTTGGAGATGAGATAGAAGACTATTTGTAAGGAGCATTTCGAAAATTTAGATAGGAAACATCAGAGTAAGTTTTGAGTCTATCAGTTTGAGATAATTATATGTTAGATCTGCTCTAAATTGTTGTTCGAAATGTTGATATTTCTTATAAGGAATCTTTTATTGTTAAATTCATTGCAATTGATTTCTTTTTTGCTTTCGTTTAAGGTCTCTTTGGAGATTATAAATGAGGAAGTTTTTATGTATTCATAATTAAGTATAATATTTATTAAATTACTGAAATCTATTGAGAACAAATATTTATATATAAGTATTATTATTCCAATTATTATAAATCAGACTTTATTAGAGACTCAACCATATTTGTATTTATTATGAAAAATATTATTCAAAAATATTGTAAAAATAAATATAATTATTAAACTTTAAGTAATTAATTCCATATGTGTGATAATCATCTCACTTTATTTATTATTGAATTTGCTTTCCTCAATATTTAATTTATAATTCTCTTTTAAATATATGTTCCAACAAAAATTATTTTTTTATATTTTCATTTGCACAACCCCTGAATATAAATAATGAATAGATTTTATGATTTTATTGTGAACTAGCTTAAGATGCCTAGAATTTATAAATTATTATTAATTATATATATAAATTTTTATATAGCAATTAATTAAGAGATTATAGCCAAAATTTTAAATTAATAATATTATTTTTCTAAATATTTCACATAAATACATGTTATATAATTAAATATTATATAAAATCAATGCTACTTATATGAGAAACACACAAATACAAATTGTTTTTAGAATATTTAATCATCTAAACTTAAATCAATTAGGTTTAACATCTTCAAAATTTATCACTTTTTATAAATAAAAATATTAGCAAGATGTTTAAATATAAGATTTTATTTTGCAATGGAATTAAATTTTAAAATTAAAAATATTTTATGAACATTTCCCCCTAAAATCAGAAAGCTGATAAAAGGTTTTAATTTTTTTATGTAATGATGTTGAATAAATAAAGATAATAAATATTTAAGGATTTTTTAAATTAATGAAAGAATGATAATAATGGAATGATATATATGTAATTGTTAAAAATGGAAAACTTAATTTTAATGTTAAAGATTAATTGTATATCCATTTATAAATTAATGTTAAAAATTAAAGCAATATTTTAAATAAAAATAATATGGGAAAAGGGAAAAAGTAATCAAGATCAAGGACCCCAAAAAAGAAGAATAGATCTAAATCAAAAGAAAAACAAAGATCTAGATCAAAAGAGAGAAAATAATCAAAATCGAAAGAAAGAGATAGAAAGAAAGCAGAGACAGGAATGGGAAGATCAACTGGTTGGGGAGTAGCATCACAACCAAAAACTGGGAATACAGATGATTTTTTGAGAGATATGTACAATAATCCGAAAACATCTGCAACACCACAAAGTAGAAGATATATAAATTTTTAGCTGCTCAAGCTTTAATTGTTCCATAGTCTCACACAATGTAAACATAGATGCAATATACATTTGTAAGTGTAATTACTTATTAAAGGTACCTGGTATGAATCCTACAATATTAAAAATGCTTAATGACCCAACAAAAGTAAGAAGAAAGATTAAGATTCCTCCTGATTTGTCCTTTAATTATATAGGTTTAATAATTGGACCAAAAGGTGTGAGTTAAAAAAAATTGGAAGAAGAGACAGGTGCGAAAATATTGGTTAGAGGCAGAGGGTCTTAAAAGCCTGAATAACCACCTTAACCTGATGATGATGAAGATTTACATGTTTTGGTAGTAGCAGAGACTCCCTAATAAGCAGCAAATGCATGTGATAGAATAGAAAGAATATTATTAGCTGATGCTGATGAATGTAATAGTAATGAATAATGATTCTAGTATAAAGATATAGATAAGAATAAATGAAATTGATTGCTTAATCGTAATAGACTCCTACAACAGCATAACCAATAGCATAAACAGGCAGTTTAGATCCTAGTGATTTATCTATGACTACTCCGTATGGACCACCTAGCAAAGATGCTTATGTTTATCCAGTTCCAAATGAATTTGTAGGATTAGTTATTGGTGTTAAAGGAGAAACTATTTAATAATTAAAAGAAAAATCTGGATGTAAAAATGTTTAAGTTGCTGCTGATTCTGCTCCTGGATCTTAAACTAGAAATGTATTTATTGTTGGAGATCCTGATTGTGTCAAAAAATGTTAGGGTTTATTATAAGAAATTATTGATACTCAAAGAAAAGTTAGAACAGCTCCAGGTGCTAAAAAAATAGAATTCCAAGTACATGATTAATTTGTAGCATTAATCATTGGAAAAAAAGGAGTTACTATTAAAGCAATTAGTGAAAGAAGTGGAGCTTTTGTTGCTATTACTTAAAGTCCTGATTATTAAGTAAGACCTGATCATAAAGCATTTGTTTTAAGTGGAACTGAAGAATAATTAAATATAGCAATTAGAGAAATAGAAACATTATTAGAAGGAGCTAAAAAGTAATTTATATATCATAATAAATAGAGCTTACTTTGCTAAAACTTGTGTAGATCCTAGTACAATTAATATACCAACGTAAATTAAAATTTAATTACTCTAGTCCATTGTTGATTAATCCTCCGAATGCTTTAGCTAATTATTAAATAACCAACAATGAAATGGCTCCATAGTAAACAATGCCAGAGTTTAGAACTCCAGAAGAATAAGGTAAATTTAACACTTATACTAATTATCTTTTCTTTATTTATAGTGGCTTATTAAAGATAACTGTAAATGTAAACTATGTAAATGCAATATTACATGATGATACCAGCATAACAGGCAGTTGTAGAAGAAAGAGTAATTACAAGAGATAATCGATAAAGATGATTATGAGTGAACCAAAAAAAATATTATAATTTAAAATATATGTACGTGTATTTATTCATTCTTCTAACTATCATTTCTGCAGAAGATTACTACAAATTATTAGAAGTATCCCCAGAAGCAAGTGATAATGAGATCAAGAAAGCTTTTAGAAAACTCTCTGTTATATATCATCCTGATAAAAATCCTGGAGACAAATAAGCTACAAAGAGATTCTAAGATATCAATAAAGCTTATGAAATTTTAACAGATCCTGAAAAGAGAATGATATATGATTTGTAAAATATTTTCATATTGTTTTTAGTTATGGAGAAGAAGGACTTACTAATCCACAATATTAAAATAGACCCAAAGGTCCAAATGCTTAAGCAGAAATCCAAGTAACTCTAGAAGAATTATATAATGGCACTGATAGAGAATTTACTTTATAAAAGAAAGTATTATGCAAGTAGTGTAAAGGAACTGGATCAAAAGATGGAACATTAAAAATATGCAAACATTGCAATGGTAGAGGTTAAAGAATGCAAAATGTTAATATGGGAATAGGATTCACTGTCTAAATGCAAACTACATGTGATAGATGTGGAGGAAGAGGTAAAATTAGTTCAGGAAATTGTGCTAATTGTAGAGGAAATAGAGTCTAATAAACATCAAAGACATTATAAATTGAAGTAGAAAAAGGAATGATTGATGGATAAACAATTGTTTTTAGAGGAGAAAGTGAATAAAGTCCTGATTATTTCCCAGGAGATGTTATCTTTTATTTAAGATAAATTAAACATCCTGTGTTCGAAAGAAAAGGTAATGATTTATACATGGATATGGAAATAACTTTAAAAGAAGCAATCTTAGGATTTAAAAAGAGAGTTAGACATTTAGATAATCATTATGTTGAAGTTGAAAGCAATAAAGTCATTTAACCATTTGAAGTATTATTCTATATTATATTCTATTAGGTTAAGTAAATTGCACAAGAAGGTATGCCTATTCATTAACTCCCAAGTGTTAAAGGCGACCTCTATATAAAATTTATTGTTAAGATGCCTACAAAATTAACAGAACAAGAAAAAGAATTTTTAAAGAAAATATTTGCTTGAAAAGTATTATATTATTTTGTTATATTTATCTTTATATTTTTATATCTCATCTGATATCTAGTCTTATATTGTAATTAATATTACTTTTTTCAATATTGTGATTTAATTTTTTCAAATTGCTTCAGTATTATAAAACTATTAAATTTTCATAATTTATGTCTTCTATAAAGTTTAATTCTTTTTTAATTGCACTTTTATTATCATGTGAATTTTCATATTAAAAAGGGCGATATTTTAAAGAAAAGTTTATTAAAAAAATTTATTTGTAAATAAAATATCACAATGATGTCATATTAATTAAGATTCTAAAATAAAGAATTTAACCTTCCAGTTATTAATATTTTAATTAAATGGGATGTAGCATTAGTGTAGAAGTAAAAGAATAAGAGATTGGTTTTGATACATAAAGTCAATAAAGACCATTTGAATCTATTGAGCTTCAAAAATATAAACTTAAAAAAAAGTACGGGAGAATAAGGGAAGTTTCGATTGTATTAGAATAAGATAAATACAAATAATCTCATGAAATTAGACATCTTGTTCCATAATTGGAGATTGAGGCTAATTCTATTCTAAAATCTAGAAAATAATCTCACGAAAGAGACATCAATTGATTGTATTATCTAACCTTAATTTTTATATAAAAAAACATTCAGTATTTTTGTTTAGTATTAAATTTCAAGTGTATGGTTCTCAGAAATTGTAAGAAAAAGGAATGCTGGATCTAAACAAGTAGATTTTATCTTTCCTTAAGGTTATTTTATCTTTTATTTCAAAAAAGAATATTCAATATCATATATATATAAATGAATAAACTTTTTAATAATTCGAATAATTTTTATTATAAGGTATATGGTAAATCACTATATTTAAATTTTATTTTATTTCTTGAGATAAGAGTAATTGAATTCTTTTCATCCTTTAATACAAGTCTGCATTCCTCATTCCAGAAATAAATTGTCAAATTAATACTTAAATTTTTATGAATCAAATCATGATTCAAGAATTTTGCTTCCTATGCAAGTTAAGTTTTGATCATAAAAACACAAATCAAAAAAATATGATGAGAATTGAACAATGCAATTTTTGAAAAAGTAATCATTCTCCAAATTTTCTTTAATTTAAAATATAATTAATTAATGAAAATATGGGATTGAAGAAATTAACTAAAGCTAACCCTGACATATGTGAAATCGATGATTTTTAATAAACAATTCGTAAAAATTGATCCAAATAATTCATATTTCTGCTTTTAAAATAAATTCAAAATCTTAAAAAATATACTATAATTTGGATTTTTTATTTTTTGAATAAATAATATATAAAAACATTTTATTTAATAATTATGAATAAATTAAATTAAAAATGTTAGTAATAATGTTCATTAATGAAAAGATTAGGATCCATTTTTGTTAGCTTTAGATTTATCAAGAGTATACTTCTCATTTTCATATTTACTTTGCTTTTTTATTTTCAAAATCTTAAATCCATAATTCAACTTAATCCTTGAACAATCTTTATTTTTGTGTATATTTTAAAGCCATTTACTTTCTTTCATTTTCCATTTAAAATAACCTTTCTTTAGCAGAAGTAAACATTTCTGCAATTAATGGAGATAGAAATTTATAAATAATTCTTTTGAGATGAATTTGATGAAATTTTGAGGTAAAAGTAAATTAAGATTGTCTACTTTGATCATTACATAAATTCATATTTATATTCAATAATTTTTCTAAATAAATCGTCTATTTCATATTTCGAATAGAACTATCCTAGCATATTAAATAATATTTATAATAAAATAATGTTTAAAGTTAAATATAAAATATAAATGTTTTCATTTCATCTAATTATTTTATAATCCTTTAAACATCTAAATTTGAGAAATAAATAAAGAAAAAAAAAATTAATTTAAAAATAACTATGATAAAATTTATTTCCTTTATTCATAAATAAATTAATGTAATTACCACCATAATAAGTAGGAACAGTCACTTACTATTCTGATCAATATGAACCATAATGTCCTTTATGTTAATCAGGAGAACATTCTTCATAAACAGAATCAAATTTTGTTTAATAAACTCATGCAATGTAAGGATAATAAGTTAGAGGGAGAGGTAATAAAATTTAAGAATAATTAGTTGTTTATACTTCTCCTGAGAGAATAGTCTCTCGAAAAGTGATTGAAGGTGTTGCATTATCACCTATGTAATTAAGATAATAATAAGCAATAATTTAACAATAAGCATTAACTCCTCCTAGAGTAATGCCTATAACATAATAGATCATTAATACTCCACCAATTATTTAATAGAAATCTCCAATATTGGTTTAATAATCACCAGTAATTGCATAGTAAGCACCAGCTCAAATAAATTAATCACCTATGGCTATAAATTCTTAATCTAATGTAATATAATAAGCAATGTATTAACAACAAATTCCTACTATTTAATAATATTAAGCATAACCTTAAATTTAATAGAGTTAAATAAATTAAACAAACATGAGTACATAATTCAATTAATAACTTTAATAATCTCAATTGATTTAATAAGAATTGTTATTAAAGCAAAAAGAATGGGCTGATAAATATTATTAACAAACAGAAGAAATTTAATAACATCATTTAGCCTATTCTTAATTATAAGCATAATATAAAGAATAATTAGAATAATATGAAGCATTAAAATAAGCTTATTCTCTTTATACTTAATATTAGGGTCAAAATTTTATTCCATCATTCTTATAAACTGTTTAATATAAAGTAATTAATAAGGATGGAAAGTCTCAATATAGCTAAGAAGAAATTGAGTTATATTGGAGACATCAAGTTTATTAATTAGAAGAGTAAATGTATTTATTATGGGAAAAAATTAATCAAAAAAAATAGAAGAAAGATTTACCAATAAAATCAGATGATAGTCAAAAAGTAATTTATTAATTAAATAAATAGATTGAATAATTATAATAAGAAGTAGGACATTTAGAACATATTTAAAGAATGAAAATGAATTCATTAGTAATTCTTAGAAATAAATTAAATGATCTAATGTATTAACATGATCCAGCCACAGAAGCTACTAGAGAACATGATTTACATTTACAACAATTGAGATAAAAAGTTATGCAATTAAATTCTAAACTCACAGATATTCAAGATGAAATTTAAATGGCTGAAGCACAAAATGAAGCAATTAGGAGTGGAAAAGGATTTAAATTTGTTTCTGTTAAATAAACTACTAGCTAAGTTAGATAAGTTAACAATTCTGTAAGAACTACTTAGGCTTAAGATTATTAGGTTTCTTGATTATATTAGAATTTTAATATTAATAATTCAATTTAATGAATTTTTGTGTTTAAATTTCTTTTTATATCAAATTAAATTAATTTTATATTTATTTTATTTTTTTAATGAAAAATGAATTATAAACAATACCAGAAATTAATGATAGATTAGAAGAATTGATTCGTAGCACACATCCTCCAAAAATATAAAATGTTGTATCAACTGTAGATCTAGGTACAGAATTAAATTTAGTAGTTATCTCAAATGGAGCAAGAATGGCTGAATATAGTATAATTTTATTATATTTTAAGATCCAAAGAGATTTTCAGCAGTGATTATGAGATTAAATAACCCTAGTACAACAGCTCTAATATTTTAAACTGGTAAAATGGTTTGTACAGGTGCTAAATCCGAAGATCAATCTTTAGTTGCTGCTAGAAAATATGCAAAGATCATTCATAAATTAGGCTTTCAAGTTACATTTAAAAACTTTAAAATATAAAATATTGTAGCAAGTTTTGATTTTAGAAAACCAATAAAATTAGATGAATTCACTAAAGATTAATAATATCGATCTGTAGTATAATATGAACCTGAAATTTTCCCTGGACTTATTTTTAGAAAAATCACAGACTAAAAGAAAATTACTTTGCTAATCTTTGTTAGTGGTAGATGTGTAATCACTGGTGGAAAAAAAACAGAAGATCTAAATAATGTTTTTAAATTTATTTTACCTATTTTGGATTAATTTAAAAAGAGAGATCTAGAATATTGAATTTTTATAATTTATTTTTTAGTTTTTTTATTTGTTTTGGTATATTAATATTTCAGATTAATTAGATTATAAAAGATTTAAAATCATTATTTGATTTATATATGAGCTTGGGATTAAAGAGTTTCTACTTTCTAATTTAATTTTTGAAGGCTTTCATAATGCTGACTATAAAATCCAACTGTAGTTTATAATGAACTTTATCGAGTATGATGTTTTGATTAATTTTATTTTATCTTAAAATCTGTTTCTTCAATTTCATTTTGTATTTATTTAACTGAAATTTGTAAATCATTTATTTCAAATTCAATTTAATTTATAAACTCTAACTATTTTATCTCATATATGCTTAAAATATAAGACTAAAGCAGTTTTTTATACTTTTTTTTAAAATGTTTTTTTAGATATTTGTATTTTACTTCCATAATATCATCAGAACTTCTAAGCAGAGATAAAAAAATTTAGTAATGATTCAGAAAGGTATCATTATTTTTAGAACTCTTAATATTGTGTTTCATTCTCTACAATAAATCACTAGAATATAGTTGATTCTTACTAATGAGCTACATCATGAAATAAATTTAAACAATCTTCTTCTATATTACTCATAAATTTAGAGAGTTCTATCAATTGTCTTTAATATTCTTCCAAATTTTAAAACTATTATAACTGTTAATAAAATTAACTTTAAGCATTATTTCTTATCTAATTTAATGTTAATATAAGTTGATTTTGTTAAAAATGATTTGAATTAGAACACAACTTCTAAACTTCCAATTTAAATAATTCTTATATATCCTTTTTACTATATTCTATCTATTTTTTTATTGCATTCAAAAATCTATTAATTAATAATTAAATTTATACATCAAATCGCAATCTTCTTATGAGAAGTTTAATTGTTTTAAATAATTTACTACTGAAAATACAGTTAGAATATCAATTTCAATATCTTTGTATTATTTTTTGTTCAAAAGCATTAATATTTCTTCTTGCCAATATCTGATCTCATCCTTTGATGTTTTTTAATCAGCGTATACTTTTTCCTGTAGATTATTTTCATATAAATTAATATATCTAATCTCTTCAATATCACTATAGATTGGACATTTAATTTTTAAAACAATATTAAATATATCTATACTCTCTTTATATCCATAAACTTTTATTTATTTTATTATCTCATTTTCTTCTTAATTGTAATTTTCTATTATAAGAACAATTTTGCTAGCTAATTAACTAACAACGAATAAAAGCTTATTATTTTCCTCTTCTTAATCACCCAATATACACTAAAATTAATATACATTTAAAGATTTCTAATCTATATAGTATATATAGTCCCAAATATATATCCCAATTTATAACGTCGTGTCAATAAGGGGAATTTTTATATCAGCTTTTAATAATTGATTGAAGTAATTATCTTAGCAATCTCTATTTTTGTAAACATAAAAAATAAATGAAGATGCTCCAGTCCTTAATAATTATTTCTAGAAAGTAAATCAATTAAATATACATATTTTTCAACTTGCCCTATGTTCAACTTGTTCTTTTTTTCCTGATTTAAAAGGATAAAACTAATTGGCCTTGGCTACTTTTCATCTTCGTTATTAAATTTTTTAATTAATGTTGCTATTGATTTTGAGCTTCTGTGAAAGTTCTCAAGGTTCAATTATAATGAGCTTAAATTTTTTTAATTTATCATTAAAAATAAAATTTAAGATTTCATAAATACAAAAACTTAATTTTTGTATCAATCCTTAAAGAATAGATCTAAATTATTGCAAAATTGATTTTATATTTATAAAAAGATAATTTTATTTTTAATTCTAGCTACTTCTAATAAATTATTTAATCATGTAGAACCAAAATTAGAAATCAGTGAATTTTTTTTTTATTAAGATCATTTCAGAAAATATATAATTTTAAATTGTTTTTAGTTAACATCTTTTCATTGAATAAGTTTTGATTATTAAATTAATTATTTATAAATTATTGTAATATTATAAAATCAATTAATTAATATACAAAAAATGAAAAAAAATGATCACGGCCAGTCTCGAACTGGCGGCCTCGTCCTTGTTAGGGACGCGTGATAACCCCTACACCACGCGATCAATGTATAATAATTTATATCTTTAGTGCTTATTAATGGGATTATAATAAATTTTTATTTAAATAAAATATTTCAAGATAATCATTTTTCTTATTTCTAATAATAAAAAAATTAATTATTTATAATTATATATAATATGAACTTTGATTTGAAATCTTTATTTTACATAATACATAATAAATTAGTAATATAATTTATTTATCTATGAGTAATCTAATAATTTAAATATCACGAAATCCTAAGCCTTCAAAAGGTTCCAATATATGTAAGAACCTTATGAAATGGAGATTCATGTAATAAACTAAAAAGACATATTTCATTCTTATTTTTCATAGATTTAAAAATAGTGTATTTACTATTTGTAAAATACAAAATACCAAAATTTATATTATTCTAATATCATTAGAATAAAATAAGATAATACTTTTTAATAAATGATTTTAAGCAGAGAATTTGATTATAATACATAAACTTAATTGAACGAATATTAGAAATTAATATTTTTAATGAGATTATTAAAGTAAAATATTGTGTAAGATGATATTGATTGATGTAAGATTTTGATTTATTTTTGACAGTGTGATTTTCTTTAAAATTTTGAAGATGAATAAAATAAAGAAAAATAATAAGTTTAATTTAGTAATAATACATAAATTTGAAGTTTAATTATTTAAAGTTATCATTTCTATAAATTATATTATTTAATATGAGGGCAATATAATATTTAATAGTTAAATCATGATTATACAATTCCCTGTAAGCAAATTTAAAAAAATAAACTGTTCCGTTTTGGAATTAACATGAATGTGGGTTTTTAAGATAAAAAAATATTATTTTAAAATATTTTTCAGCTAAACTAAATAGAAGATTGTCAGTAAATAATTTGATTATAAATTTAATAATAATTTCTGAAATCAATTTTGAATTCATGAGAATCGATAGAGGATATTTATTATTGTTGATTAAATTAAATTGTTTATCAAGAATAACTCAAACAATTTGATGTTGATAAATTTACTGTAAAATATTTCATGTTTTTTATAAATATAAATAAAAAAATTGATCCAAAGTTGAGGATAAGATCGAAAGGATAGTGATGTCATACTATATCAGTGATATCGTATAACCTTATATCATTTTATATTTATTAATAAATCCTCTTATTATTTATTGTAATGAATAAAGAGTGCAACAATAACTTTATTTCGTTATTTGATGAGCCCAACAAACCGTTATGGTAAAAATCTAAACCTGACTTTCAAATATATTAAGTATCCAGCGTGTTGACAATGAAAAAAACAAATTCTTAATCAATAAAAAAAGGAAAGTTTTTCATATCTAATGAATATTTGGTAGAAGTTGATAATAAATCATACAAAAGACATATTGATCTTAATAACATTATTTTAGAATAAACAAACTAGCAATGTACTTTTAGACTAAGCAGAAATAAAAAATAAATTGAATTTACTGCAAATGAATAAGAGTACTAATTGTGGTTTTAACTGATTAAGAAATATGCTATTTAAAGATCTTTCAATGAAGATTATAAATTATTGAAAGTTTAAGGATAAGGAAATTTTGCTAAAGTAAACTAATTATTTTCTATTGATAGGTCTACAAAGCAATTGGAAGAGATAATTGTGCATATGCTGTTAAATCATTTGAGAAGAAAAGCTTTAAAAATCTCACACTCGAAAGAGTATTTTTATGTTTTAATATTTTTTAGGATGCTTTAAAATTAGAGATAAGTATCATGAGAAAAATATAATTTCCAGGGATCATTAGATTATATGAAGTTTATGAGACTGATCATCATATTTGGTTAGTAACAGATTATTTAGAAGGTGGTGAATTATTTCAGTATCTTCGAAATTAACCCTAAGGGTTTAACGAAGTTTAGGTAGCATTATTAATGCATAACCTACTTAATTCTTTAGATTACTTACATTGTTAAGGCATTATACATAGAGATATCAAGGTATAATATTAAAGTATAAAATAAGCCAGAGAATTTAATCCTTCGTTCACCTATTAATGCTTCTGATATTTGTATTGCGGATTTTGGATTGGCCGATTATTATAACCCAGAAGGCAAATATTTATTTAAAAGATGTGGAACTCCAGGATATGTAGCGCCTGAGATTTTATAAGAGAAAAATTATGACTATAAAGTCGATGTGTTCAGTGCAGGAATTTTAATGTTTATAATGTAAGTGAAGATTTACAAATTTAAGGTTGAGTGGACAATCTCCATTTCAAACTAAATCGAAAAATGAACTTGTTATCAAAAATTATAATTGTGAAATAAATTACTCAATAAATAATTTATAATAAAAGATTAGTCCAGAAGGTAAAATTTAAATTGAATTTAGCTTTATAGCTTTTAATGACATTGTTGTCTCCAAACCCATAAACTAGATATAATGCTAAATAAGCATTATGTCATCCTTGGTTTATGAAGTGTTTTACTCCAATTTACTAAATGAATCCACCTTAATTATATATGCCAACGAATATGATTCCATAATTTTAACATTACCCTGACATTTTTGCTAGAAGTCCCATAATGAATCAATTTTTAAACTAATCAATCTCAAATCTTTCTTTATCAGGATCATCAAGTAATTTATAAATTTATATTTAGGTATAACACCTTCAAGAACTTAATCAAATTCATTGTAAGTTTAAAAATAATGCAAAATTACAATCGAAGAAGATCATTAAGATTTCGAAGTTATCTAAGAAGAAGTTTGTTAAATTCATGATATCAATAAATATTCAATCAATAACCAACGAAAATAAACGCCAAATTAACAAAATAAATTCACTTAATGATATTAATAAATCTTATTTATAGTATTGGTGTTATTAAAAAATTAATTAACAAATTTCTCAATATATGTTATCATTTTTATTGATTCTCTGTTCCTAAAATTACAGATGCTTATTTTTATAAAACAGAAGAAGTTGGCTGACTAGGCTTTTATTAAGAATATATTATTTCTTATTCCACCTCTTATAATTCTTATTCTGTCACTCTATAATCTGTTGTAAAAATATCTAAAAATTCCATAAATTCACAATAATTATATTTTCTACTATAAACTTCTGCAAGTTTCTTAGTGTTTACCTTATTTTTATATAATGCAATAAATGGTACACCTCGACGTAATTAATCAAGAGATATAAAAAGAGTTGGATATTTTACATCTTTTATTCTTAATGGAGTATCTGAATCCATCAAAGCCTTAAAAAGTGATAAGTAATGATACACATCTTATCTTGATAAATTCTTTTCTAATACTATTTTCTCAACATTTACTAATTGTAAAATTTCTTTAAATTTTTAATTATCCTTTGGAGTAAAAGATTAAAATGGATCTTCAACTGATGTTATTTATTTAGATTTCTTTTTAAAAATATGTGTATTTTATGGTAAAATGTGATCATAAGCATCCTCTTGAATTTCTTCTATTGATTTTTCATCCTCATGCAATAATCTCCTTTCAAAATGTTCTTCTTCTTCTGGTCTAATAAAATGTTTCTTTTATTTATAAATATATATAATACTGTTTTCAATCTAACTTAAATAGACTATCTTCTCATAGCTTTGATCTTTTTTAATCTTAGTCTCATATTCTCTTCCAAATTTTTTAATTTATTAGAATATTTTGATTTATTAGAATGGATATATTATTATAATAGTTTTAAATATGTATCTTATTCTTTTTCGTTCATTTAAATAATAGATTATTCAAACATTTCATCATCAGGTTCTCTAATATTATTTTCTATTTCAATATAATATTAAGAAGGAATAGAGGTTTGACTTCCAACTTAAATTTATCTAAAATAAAATGGTAATAAATTTTCTCTTTTTTTAAAAAATCTACAAACTTCATCTTTACTTCTCAAATCTAATAATTTAATTGCTAATTTTGGATATTTATCAACTTGAAACTCACCAGAAAGATTTAAATGTTATTTTATAATACTCCAAAAATCAAATTAACCCTAATCTATTAATAAAAATTACTTATATTTGTATATATAAGAATTTTTCATAGGGTGGAATTTAATTTAATGCTGAGATCTCAATACTATCTAATGTAAATGTTTTTGCTTATGGAATGTAGCTTCTATAATGGAGAATATCAAGAAAATAGGAAAACCATTCTTTATAATTATCTTAGATCTCTTTTTCATTAATTATTTTCTCATAAACTGGAACAAAATATGGAAAAACAGTTAATTCAACTTCATTAGTTCTAAATTCTGGATAATATTTACATAGATTTGACTTCAGTTTGAGAACTTCTCAAATGAATATTTTAATGTGGTAAATAAATTAAAATGAAAATTGGTCTAAGACCTTTTTTGGTATTTAAACCAACTTATACAATCTTTTATTATAAGTTCTATTAAATAACATCAATTTTCCATTAAGTCTTAAATCGTTCTAAATGATGAATTTCTTTCTAAATTTCATATGCTTTATTAATACGATTAACTTTGTTATTCACTTACCATAATTAGCTTTCAATATCTGGACTTAGACTTCTAAATTTAAAGGAATCTGACCTAGGAGAAACACTGTAATTATCTCTAGCAAGAGTTGTGAGTTCTGTTATTATAGGTTTATTGTATGAATTTTTTGTAACTTAAGTATACATTTTTTATGAAGATTTGTCTCTTTCAGTTTTCTTAGGTCTGATTTCAGTTTTCAAATTAGTGGTATTTTGAGGTAAATCTCCATCGAAGTGCAATTAGGCTAATTGAAATTTTCTCAATTTAATCATATCCTCTTTGGTTTTTAAGAGAATATTTGGGAAAACAATAGGTTTAATACCAGTTGGAATGAGGTATTTAATAATAGATGAGGTTCTGGAATTTAAAAGATGAGTGCTTGGTTTGTTAGTTTTAATCACAGATTCAATCAATGGTAGTCTAAAATAGAAAATATTTATATATTAATACTTTTCATCTATAAATTCTGTTTCTATTCTCTATTATTTAATCTTATCGTCAATTAATACTATTGGAATATATTCTTTTTATTATTACATATTGAATAAATATAATATATATTTAAATTGTTTTTAGATTACAATCATTCCAAATCATCTAAGATTTCAACTTTTTCCCCAGAAGAACACATATTGATACAGAAATGGATATCTTCATTATCTGGATTATCGAATCCTAATGTTATAGCTTGAGTATCGTTTGGCTTATTTTTACATGTAAATTTAAGTGTCTAAAATTACTATATATTGTACTCTATTTTCTAAATTGATTTCTACAATAATAATATCACCAGTTGTAAAAGTGAATGATTTTTAAACCATGTTTTCTTCTTTTTTAGAATGAGACCATGTATGTGCATTTGAAGATATCATATATGAACCATGTCCCAAATTCTAATGATCAAATTTCATACTAAATAATTATTATATAATTATTACTTTTTCCCTAAAAGTACATTTTTGAATGCTATTCCTATTCCAATAAAATTAGCTAAATGTGAAACCTTGATAGCTATTTTACAAGATTCTAAAATTTATGGTTCCATTAATATGAATCTATTATCACTATTTTGATTGGCAGTCTAGTGAGCATTCTTTTATTCTGTAATATTGATTGATGGAGATTTAAGAACAGTGCTGAAAGTAAAATTGTTTGAATTTTATGCTAATATTGGCAAAGCGAATTTTTCAATAGGCTTAGAAATTTTGGAAGTTGATGATTTGAATTATGTAAGTAGATGATTGAATTAAGCTATTGCTTCTTAAGACTACAATATTTAGTATGAATAAGATTACAGCTTTTTAATATTAATCAAATAATCTCTATGGTTTGAAGTCTATTTCAATCTTTCCAGGTTATTACTAACTAACATTATCTATGATCTTTCTAACATCTTATTTTAATTAATCAACATTCTTGTATTGACTATTTATTATTTACTAAAATATTTATGGAAAATTCATCTAAGTTTAATTTTGTTCTAATAATCTTTGTCTTGTATTCTTATGACTTAAATTTATTTAATCTTCCAATAATTTAATTTATCTTATAGTAGTATAAAATAATATACAAAACCATTTTTTAGACAGTGTCTTTAAGACTTGATAATAATTTGGAACGCACTTGATCAATTTATGTAAGTAATGAGTCAATTGAATTTTGATTTTGTTTACTATTAACATTATTAGAAATATCTGCAAGGAATATCTTTAATGGAATCACTTTATGTTTTGCATGTTTTTATGATCTACAAACAGGACAAATAAGACCCATTTCTTTGCAAGTTGAATCTAGACAAACAAAATTTAATTGCTCTCCTTCATGCATATCTCCAAGTGTGCAATTCAAATAATTTATTGCTCTTGACTTAATATCCTCTGACATTTTATAAATGATTTAAATAAAAACACGAAATGAACATCAGGGGGTGGATTTTATTAATAATACTCAAAACTAATTAATTTAATATTATGAGCCTTCTTGCTAGAAAAACTAATAAATAGATAAGATCTTTCAAGTCTTTAAGAACAGCTTAATAGAAATAAAAGTTACCATAAGTTTCTAAGTTCCGATATACAAATACAAAGTTTCATCCCTTAAAAACTGAACCTGATTACATAAATGATTGTGTTAAATTCTTTACAATAAGGTAATTATGTATATATTCTTATATAGAACACTCTAAGGAATAGATGACAATATAGATAATAATTAAGACTGTATATTTTATTCTACTAATTATAATGATAATGAAGATCAGTATTTATTTGGTATTTGTGATGGACATGGTCCTGATGGACATCTCATTTCTAATTATGTTGCACATCAATACAAAAGAAAATTAAGAATTTCTCTATTTTTTGGAGATCATTAATCACAAAATATTAAATTGATGAATTAATGTACTTTAGATATTGAAAAATAAATGTAGTTCAATGACGAGTTTAATTTAATGGTCAGTGGAACAACTCTAATTGCAATTTTTATTAATGGAGATAAAATTATTTGTTAAAACATTGGTAATTCCAAAGCAGTTTTCTTTTCTAAATCTTAATTTTAATGGCAACATAAAGATTTATCTTAAGAACACAAGCTTTCTCATAATTAAGAATGCTTTAGAGTACTTAAAAGTGGAGGATAAATAAGATAATTAAAAAATGAATATACTAATAAAAGATAAGGACCTTATTATGTTTTTTTACAAGATCAAAATATTCCATAACTTTATACCACAAGATCTTTGGGAGATTCTATAGGAAAAAAAATAGGAATAACAGCAGAATCAGAATTTCAAACATTTTAATTAAAATAAGAAGGATTTCTGATCATAGGAACTTGTGGTTTATGGGATGCTATGAGTTATTAAGAAATAATAGTTTAATTGGAATAAATTAGATTCATTACCTAATAAAAACAAATTGAGGATTTAGCAAATTCAATATTGAACTATTGTAAAAGAAAATGGGAAAACTATTACAATAATAATGAAGTAGTTAAAATTGAAGACATCTCGTTCATATTAATTTATTTATCTTGATTATATTATTAATCTTATTTAAAAATTTTAAATTATCATAATTTAAATGATGACAAAATTCATTCTGGTTAATTTTTAAAACATTTAGAGATAAGTAATACTAAAAATATTAATAAATTTAGAGAATTAAATTTACAATTTTTTTAATATATAAATATAAATACTAAAAAAATGGCTAATAGAATTCTTGGAATAAAAATGACGAAATAAATGAAAAAGTTTATGATGCTATGGATAAGGAGAATTAGATATAGTTAGTGTTCTTTAAAAGGATTAAAAGTAACTAAATAATAAGTTCAATAAAAAACCTAGATAGTTGAAACGGTGTGATTGGAGACGCTAAAAATAATACAAGAACAAAGATTGTAAAGCTATTATTAGAATCAAGACAAACCATAATTTATATACTTAGTTGGCTTAAATTTGGTTCGTATAAATGAATAACTAGAAATAGTAATTTATTTAGTATTAAGTAAATATGAATAGTTAAGATTCTGATAATAATACACCTTTACATATTATTCTGAAAGAAAATTAAGTTAAAATTGTAGAATACCTATTTGCTAGTGTTGTAGATGGTATTTACATATAAAATTTAAGGTCTTTAATTTTATTGAATAATTCTATAAATAAAAGACAACATTTTATTAAAAATGCCAAATGAAATTAGGAAAATACTTGAAAAAATTATACTTTTATTGGAAGGGTACTCATAGAAATCATAAATTAGAATTAATGTTGTCAAATAGATCTGATTGTATTGAGAAATTTATAGGAATTAATAGATACCAATTAAATTAGTAATAATTAATCCATTTTAAGAAATTAATGTTAATGTATTTCTTACTTTACTTATTATCATGCATATTCTCCTGATAGTTATATGTTTCTTTAATTGCTAGGAAAAGAAAGTTTAAAGATAAGTATAATATGCATCTAGAAAATCTGATGGTCAAGGATTTGCTACTAAAACACCCTGTAAAGAAGAGTATTTTCTAAGAATTTAATTCAAACTGAAAAAAATTTCTTAAGTTTATCCTTATTTTGTAAGATTGTGCTGCGGCTTTTTTGAATTCATAAAATTATTCAAATTATTAGATTTTCGGCCAATAGGTGATTTAATTCAATTTATTTATTACCTGAAGTATTCATGAAAAAATGGGCATTCAAGGATTTTTGATTGGTAACTCTTTTGGGAGTTCTATTTTATGAAATGATTGTAGGTATACGACCTTATTATCATTAAAATAAAAACAAATTATTTGAAAATATAAAAAGTTTAGAAAATTTAAAAAACACTCTTTTTAAAAATGTCAATTAGGATAAAATTTAAAATAAGACAAATGATGGTCCATTATAAAAAGGATAGATATAAATAATGGGATGAACAAAATATTCATTTTTTGGATTTATATATTTATAGATAAGTTAAAATTTGAAGAATAATCATAATAAAACCCTTTATTAAAGGATTAGATGTTGGTCATTCATTTAACGAATTTATTTTGTGTATTATTTATAAAATTAATTTTTTAATTTATGTAAGTCGAGACATTCAAGGATTAACTCTACTCAAAATTAAGATAAAAAAGCTAACCTTAAAATGATAAAGCATTAATACTATTATAGTCAATTGAAAACAATCTTAACCTTGAATAAAGAACTAATCCTACCGCATATATTGCTTAATTGATTAATTTATTAAAATCTACTAAAGAAGGTTAAGATGCCATCATTTTACTTATTTATAAAGTAATTCATAAAAATATTTAATTTAGATATTGCCTTCTGTTCCTATTGTCGTAGTTCGAAAGTTAATTCCTGCATTATTAGAAGAAGTCAGCAAAGTATAATTAGATAATCTTAGTTTGGGTGTATTTGGTTAAATTTTAATTCTATCTGCCAAAGAAGTATTGTATATTTTTTAATCAAGGATTTAAACTCACCAAAAATGCAACAATTGTTCAGTCTTTTATTACAACAAACTATAAGCGATAAAAAAAAACTTAGAAAATAAGCTGTCAAAACATTGCAAACCTTTTATCAATAGAAAGCATTAGATATTCAGTAGGTTCCTGAGATAAATGAAAAACTTAGAACTCATTTGAAAGTAAATTTGCAAGAAAATAATGAATGTGCATAACACTCTCTGACACTCTTAGCATCATTAAACAATCTCATTCCTTATTCTATTTTAGTTGATGCATTATATGTAATAATTGAAGAGATTTAAAATATGGATAGCAAATATTATCCATTTATATTTCTTTCTTTAGAGGTATATTTATCATATAATAATTTAGTAAGTTCTTTAATAAAATGTTGGAGCAGATTAAGCTGAAAAACTTATATAATAGCTAAATCTATTACAGCCAGAAGAAGTTAATGCATAACATGCATATATATAGTGTATTAGACAGTGTTTACTTACATTAAGTTAAAGTTCTTTATCTTTGGCAGCATCTTATTTACCATCTACTTTATCTAATATGGCAGAATTACTCTTACAAAACAATTAAAAATTAATGCAACATTGTAGATTAGAAATGATGACTTTAATTGAAAAAATTGGTAAATCAACTCTTTCGCTAAAATAAGATTTGGCTGAAGATATAATGAATTTAGAATTAGAAAGTGCTGGAACTTTGTAATAAAAATATATAGCCACATTAACTTATTTATTTAGTAATAGATTTGATCATGCTAATATTCTTGATGTATTTGCTAAGTTCTTTGCAACAATTGATGATAGAACATTTGATCATTGTAAAGAATTAGTTAAAGAATTTGTTCATAATAAGTCTAGATGGCCACATGTATATTTTGAAAAGACTTTTGGGTAATTATGTAATGGTGTAAGTATGTCCCTATTATTAAGTACATTTCCTTTAAGAACAGAAGGAATTAATCCTTTAGATAAAGATTTTGATGAGAAATCTAATTGTTGGATCTTATATATATTGAGTAAATATGCAAATCCAAATTTGGAAGAATTTTTAGATTTTTTATTCCCATTAACAAACTTATTATCTTTAGTATCAAATGCTAATCCATCTCATGAATAAAAAATAATTCAAAATATTCTTTTCCATGTATTAGAAATAGCCTCAAATTCTAAAGCCAAGATTGATGCTTAACATCACCCAAAATTAAATTAATTTATTGAGTTGACTTTAAATTATTTGAAAAAAGATCATGTATTTTTTGAAAAATTATTATTAATGATAGCCAAACTATTTTCATAATTAATCACATTTCCATAATTATAAAATTACTCAAAATAATACATTTCTACTTTAGCAAAATTAGTTGAATAGAATAATTGCACACATACATTAAATGCTATTAAAGTAATGAGTTTTGCAGCTCCAAAACAATATATATAAGAAGCTTTTAAGAAAAATATAGAAAAGTTATTGTCTTCCAAAGATAAATTAGATGATAGAGCTTTAAATAATATGGATATCGTATTGTAAGTTGTTAGTGCATAATAGATGACTTCAGATCTTTGGGATTATTGTATTAATTTTACAAAAGAAATGATCAATATTCCAATAATTTAGAAGAAGATTTATAAATTCTTAGCAGCAATAATTCCAAAAGTTCATCATACATTTTTAGCTGAAGCATATAATTTAGTCTTAGAAGCAGAATGTGAATCTAGTTCTAGGTAAAAAAGATTTTAGGTAATCCTACAATTAGAATAATTTGTAGTTTCTAAATTAGAGAACTATTAAACATTTATATAATAGTTCTTACCTGAGATGGTAGTTGCAATTAGAGATAATAATATTAAGACTCGTCTTTTAGCTGAAAAATTAATAGAAAATATTGGATAAAGATTATTAGGATTAGATTTATTAGATTAATTTATTTCTATGGTATTTGCAGGATTGGCAGCTTAATCTAATGTAATGAAAGCTGATGCTGTTGCTACAATTTCATTATTAGTTGATAAATTTTACACAAATTTAAAAACTGAATTTATTGAAGAAATGACAAAATTAATTTTACTCTTGTTAAAAGAATAAAATAATGAAATCTTTAAATCTATTATTTTATATGTGAAAGTTTTAATTAAACACAGACATATATTAAATTAATACCTTTTTAGTTAATTACTTAATATAGATGAAGTATCAAGAGATAAAAATATAATAATATTAAAAAGATTGTTAATGAAATTGAGCAAAGCATATACTGTGACAGCTGAAAGTTTAATTCCATAAGAACATATAAAATTATTTAAAAATGCAATAAAAATAGAAAAATAATAAAAAAAAAAGAAAAATAAAAGAGATTAGGAAAGAGAATTAAATAAATAAAAATGGTAGGAAAAAAAAAATAAAAAATAAAAAGATTCTGATTTTGAAAGTGATGAAGAGTCTGATGAATAATAAGATTAAAAATAATAATAAGGTGGTATGGAAACTGAAGTAGAAGTTGAAAATAATTTATTATTAAAATATGATTTTAAGAAGGAGTAATTTCATTTTGAGGATGCAATAAAATAAAAAAAGAAAGTATAAGAAAAAGAATAGTAAAAACAATCAACAATTTAACCTTTGGTAGAATATAAGGATGGAAAGGTGATAGTAAATGAATAAAAAGAAGTATTGGGATAAAAGCGTAGAAGAGAAGAAGTAAATAGTGATAATGAAGAACATGGTTAAAAGAAAATAACAAGAAATGATAGAAAAACAAAGGATGTTGTTCATATAATAAAGGAAAGTGGTTCAACATTTAAATCAAAATAAAAGGCTGGTGGTGATGTAACAGTGAAAGGCAGACCTGAACCATTTGCATTTATACAATTAAATCCAAAAGTAAACTTAATTTATATAATTAATTATAGGCTCTCAATAAAAGATTTAAGAATTAAGCTAATAAAGCATTTGAAGAAGTATTTTAAAAGAAATCAGGTGCACTAAAAGGAGTAAAGGCACATAAATGAAAGTGTATTATATTATTTAATCAATATAATTAATAAAATGTTAGCATAAAGCTAACAATTATCATCTGATTAAAAGCCAAAATTAACTTCATCAATAGGTATCATCACAAATACTCTTAAATTCACAATACATTCCATATTATAAATTCTGTTTGCATTTAAATTTTAGAATACAGTTCCTTAAAACCTCCACGACATCCTTAATCTGATTAAATAGATCAAAGCAGGATATAAAAATAGATGGGTTAAAAAAGATATAAGAATGAAGAGTAAGAGTAAAAGTAAAATGGAAAGGTTTCATTACCTTCTTTACCAGGAATAAAGAAATAAGAAATCTAAAATTTTGAACCTTGTAATTGAATTATATGATTATAATTAGAATAGAAGTAAACAAATATAGCAAATTATGGAAATGGTTTAAGAATACCGAGTAGATTACCTAAATTAGATGCAAAGAGTGAAGTTCCGAAATAAAAACATAGTTCTAATGGTCCTTAAATGAGGAGTCCAAAATAATTAGATGAAGAGACACCTATACCTCATTATTCATCTGTAACACCAGAAAAGAGATAATAAATGAGTCCAGAAAGATAAGTTTTAAATAAACGAAGATTGATGGCAAAAACTTGGTAAGGTGGGTTATATGCTTCAAAGACTAAAGCAGGTTGTCTTCCTAATAAAACATTAAAGACTAATTAGGATGCTGCAATTTTATTTCCAAATAATCTAGAATAGTAAATTGTTATTATCATTTAGAAAGTTACAATTGTTCTTTAATAGCTGTATGTGATGGACATGGAACAAATGGTCATTTAGTATCAAATTTAATTAAATAATAATTACCGAAATATTTGGAATAATAATTTCAATAATAAGGAAGAGATATTGAAAAATCTTTATTATTTGCTTTTGAGAAAACTAATAAGGAAATAATTGAAAGTGAATTTGATACAACATTATCTGGATCAACAATAGTTTCAGTGTTAATTAGAAAAGAGTAATTGTGGACAGCAAATGTTGGTGATAGTAGAGCCATAATATGTAGAAATTAAGATGGATGGAAAACTATTTAATTAACAAGAGATCATAAACCATCTGATGAGAAAGAGAAATAAAGAATCATTGAAGCAGGAGGTAGAATTGATAGTTAAAGAGGTTAAAATAAATAAATAAATACTTATTAGATTTTTATGGAAATTCTTTAGGACCAGAAAGAGTATGGTTATAATATATAGATGCTCCTGGATTAGCTATGACAAGAAGTATGGGTGATAAATTAGGAGCATAAGCAGGTGTTATTAGTATTCCTGAAATTCTCGAATATACTATTACACCATATGATTAATTTATAATTGTTGCATCAGATGGTGTTTGGGAATATTTAACCAATGAAGATGTATAAACTAAAAATAAATAAGGTCATGAATGTTGTGGTTCCATATATTGAAAAAGATAATATTGATTTAGCTGCTGACAAACTTATGGCTGAAGCTATCAATGCTTGGAAAAAACATAGCTTAGCAAGGGATGATATAACTTGCATTGTTGTTTAATTGAAAAATTAGGCTTGAATTTTTTATATTTTAAGTTAAAGTCAGAAAACTTCATATTTTTCATCTTATATCAAAGTATTCTTATTAATTCTTTTTAGAGTTCCAGTTTTGTGAACTAATTTTATTTAAACTCTTTAAAAATTTCATGATTTAATGCTTATTAACATGAGAATCTATTATTTTAATCATGCTCTATCAAATTATTCATTAAATCTATAAGAAGATCTTTTTCAACGTTTTTTATTTGGCCCATCATTTAAGTTGGAAGCTTTTAGTACATCATTTCAAAAATCAAAATCCCTATACTATAGCAATCAACCTTAGATGTATAATTTTTATATTATATGATCTCTGGAGCCATATATCCTATTGTACCACAATATTATGAACAATCCTTTGCTCTTATTGATATCCCTAAATCAGCTAGTTTTATAACATCTTGGCATAATAAAATGTTCTCAGGTTTTATATCACGATGAATAATACCACAATAATGCAAATAATTAACTGCATTCAAAATCTAAAATAGGATATTGATCATTTATCTTCTAGATAATTTCTATGTTCTTATTAAACTATATAATGTACCATCACTTAATTCCAGTATTAAGGCTATCTTTAATTTTATAAATAAATTGTACTTATTTTATATCATCCACAACTCCAAAACATTTTAGTATGTTTTAATGAACCAAACAAATTTGAATCTTTATCTCATTACTAACCAAATTAGTTAATCCTTTACTTTTTATTAAAGATTTCTAAATTATTTTTAATGCTAAAGCCATACCAGTTTTCTTATCTATTACTGAATAGACATCACTCATCTTACCTCTACCTAGATATTTTATTTTCTTAAATCTGTTTAATACTGATGATTAATTTTTGCTCATTTACATATTCATTGTGGTTTTATCAATACTTGAACTTCTGGATTTCTCTAACTATACTACATCATTCAAATTTGTATCATCAAATATCTTACTTCCATTCACACTTTTATAATTGAACTTGGGAGAATCATTAACTTTTTATTAACCATAACCTTATTCTATTTCTTCCTTTATATCTAAATCATGCTTCAATTAATCCTTTGGAAATTTAACTCCAATTATTATTTATTTTATTCTTTCTATTTTGATTCTATTCATCTCCAATAAAGTTGGATACTAAGGCTTTTCTTTTGTTTTTATTTAATCCTTAAATTAAACCTCAATTTCATTTTTTAAATTGACTGGTATCATTTCTGAAACCACTTTACTTGTTTCATTACAATTATCCAACTAAAGAGTTATTAAATTTAATGGCTTTTAACTTATTAAAAGAATTTTATTTAGAAGGTGAACTTATTTACTATTGATATTTAATTAATTAAAAGATATTTTAACTTATTTTTTAGAATCCTTAAAAAAATCATGTGTTAAACAATATTTCCCTAAATTTTTTATAGGATTAATTTTTGAAGCTAAACATCCTACTATCATTGTTTATTCTTGTATTTTTGTCTTTGATAATTATATCTAAATCTAGTTATTTTCAATTTTATCTTTGTGAAGAGAATAAAGCTAAAATTTTTTATTTAATTTTATCGCTTACATATCAATCTTTTAATCACTCTAAATAGTTGCTTAATTTATTTTTAGATAATATGATTCTTTAGAATTAGTATCAAATTTTATTTATTAAAATTATAATGTTCTACTAGGGAAACTTTAAATAAAGCATTCCTCCACATCGTAAAAAGGATTTGTAGTAAATGATAAACTTTGCAATGTATGTTATTTCGATTCCTATTTCAAAGGAATCATAACATGTATTTCTTTTGAACTTATTGGTTGATCTCTTATATTCTGAGTTTCATTCTAAGTATTTAATAAATTAATCGAAAAATTTAGCTTGTTTGCAGTTTAATCATCGAAATTATCTTTTTTAATTTAAATTAGTATGACAGGACTAGAAGGTAAAGCAAGATTAAATTGTAATTAAAATTATATTTGAATAGATGTTTTTCCAATAAATGGGAATTTAGAAGGATTAGAATTTTAATCATCACTTTTAAATTTATTTAATTTTGATATATTTTGTATAGAATGATTTATTTTGTTTCCATCTGCTTTTTTTCTGATAAAATTTAACACAATTAAATCTCCAAACATTTTGCTTTTAGTTCTCAAATTTAAAGAATTTAAATTGTTATCTTCATCTTTTTTTAATAAAATTTAATAGTCCTACTTCATTTATTCATTCAGTTTAATTTCCGCCTTCAATCTAACTGTATGATTAATTTCTTATTATTACTCTTATTATTATTGTTCTTCTTAAGTTATAGGCAATTGATTTATTGGAATAGTAGGTGTAGTTAATAAACTCAACATAGTAAAATCAATTACGCAAATTTAAGTATGAAATAAAATAGTTGATTCGATGGATGTATAGTCTTTTTGTAATTATTATAAATGAATCTATTTTTAATTGCATAATTTATTTGGAATTGATTAATTATTGGAAGATCTATTATTTTTTGAGATTCTAATTTAATGTATTGAAGGCTGCCGAACTATCTAAGTAATAACAGGTTTATCCTTTTTAATCGAATTGTTCAACTTTTCATGAGTTTAACTGATGTTAGACTGAAGATAATTTAGAGCATCTGACATTTAATAAATTAATATTAAAGGTGCAACAACAAAATATTAATTTATTAAGTAAACCAGTTTTATCAAAACAATGATGATATCTATTTAGATTTTAAAAAAAAACACAATTTATTTTATTGTTATACTATTTCATATTAATAATGATATTTCTTTTTAGATACACATTTTTTCATTTAAATTCAACAATTGTTCCGAAATACGTATGCTTTATAACTGGATGTTTGAATAACACTTCTCCTTAAAACATTTTAATTAATCCAGAACAAACCTTCGACCAACAAGTCAAATTAGTAAGACTGTGTAAAATGGGACTATGTTCATGGAATGGTCCTTTTTTAACCTTTATAATTAAATTGATATCTTACATTATTAATAAAATCTATGCACTATAAAAACATATATTCATTTTTATAATTCTTTATAACATTTTCCTTAATAATGCAATCAGGAAGTAATCCTTATTCATTTTATATCTATATAGATTGACTCTCATACCAGTTCTGCTGCTCCAAATACAAAAGGCAAAAATTAATAATCATCCAATCCCCAAACTCCATGAGAACCGGCTGGCTCTAACATGTAAGTCATTTGTACTTTTCTGGCAAAATCAATATATCTAAAAATAACTTTATTTTTTAAATACTTATAAAATGCTAATCTCACTATTCCTTCAAAATCCTAATCACTGTATATTCCTAATCTAAATAAAGAAAATAGGAAGAGGAAAAATTAAAATTCATGTCCTGTTCCATAATCTATTCTCTGTTTATTTCCGAATGAATCCAATAAATATGATCGAAGTTCTAAAGCAGCATTTTATAAATTATCTGGAAGTTGCTTTTTTAAATAATCATCAACTATAGCACCAATTTAGTCTAACCAATCTCTAAAGGCTTTGTTACCATATCTCATTGATTATTAAATAGGTGGTACTTTCAAAAGTAACTCCTCTAACTATTAAAATAATTATTCTAATCATAATATCTTTTTATACAAATTAATTAAAATTTCTAATTAGGTTGAGTTTATGAAATCTTCTTATTTTAGATTGATTGAATTAGTTATTATAAGAATGCTAATAATTATTCAATTATTTTTGTTTTCTTGAATTTTTCAACATCCTATTCTGTTATAATTTTTTTTTCCACTTATTGGAATTAATGCTTGGACCAATCATATTAATTGTTCATTTAATGAGAGAAATAATTTAAAATTTATATTATTATAATTAAATAAATATCCGCTCATTGTTATGAAAATTGTTTTAATTGAAAATTTCAATTTTCCTTAAGTAAATACTTTCCTTTATTGTTCAAAAATATAAATTTTCAATTTATTTTAAAAATTGCATGACTTCTTAAAATATAAATTATTGAGGGGATAGAAAAAACAAGTATGTGTAATATCAATTCCTTAAATAATAATGTATATAGTCTAATTTTGAAAGTTTTTGCTAGTCTAAATCTTCTCTTCGACATCTCGAATTATATATCAATAAATTCAAAGATTTAAACTATTAGAAGAGAAAGATTTATTAGTATTTATTTAAAAAACCTGATTGAAGTTTAAAAAAAAGAAAAATTTAGATATTATAGTACAGAAAATAACTAATTGATGGCAGATCAAGTGAGAATATAATTTGCATTTTATTATTATTTTATATTATCAGTTATTACAATATCATCTTAATTACAAAATGAAGGGAAGCTCATAGAAGAATAAAATCTTAGAGCAAATTCAGAAATAAAGACGTTCTTAATCAAGATAGAATGATTCAAAATTAAATTCATTACATTTCTAAGATATGTAAATTCAAGAGTTTAGCAAAGAGATCGATGAGTATTTAACAAAATTTTCAAATTTATGTATAGCTATATAATATGGTTAGAATAATTGGGATTTTAAAGATGTAAACTTCAATCTCTGAATAATCTATGTGAATATAAAAATATAAATTCATTGAATTTAGAAGAAAATGCTTTAGATGATGAATGCATAAAATTGATAGTTTAGAAATTTCCAAGTTTAACATATTTAAATTTGAAGAAGAACTTGATCAAAGATTTAAATGTAAGATAGATTCATTATTGTGTAGGGAATTGAGTAATTAAAATAACTAGAACAATTAACACATCTATTTCTAGATAAAAATCCAGTTTGCGAGGATTAAAATTTGACATAAAAAGTATGGGATTTTTTGCCTAAATTAAAGGCATTGGATGGAAAAGATAAGAAAGGTAAGGTTGTGAAAGAAAAGATTAAAGTTTATGAAGAAGATGAAGAAGATGAAGAGGAAGAGGAAGAAGAAGTATAATGAAATAAAATAATATAGATAGATGAAGATGATGACAGTTTCTCAATATCTGAGGATGAAGAGGATGAGGAATACAGTGAAGAAGAGGAAAGTGAATCAGAAAGCAAAAAAAAGAAAAAGAAAGTTAAAAAATGATACAATAAAATATTTAATAAAAAATATTAATATTAACTTTTTTAAATAACTACTAAGTTTGGAAAGAAAGTTTATATAGATATTAAAATGAAATGATAAGATTTAATATATGGTAACAGTCATAATTCAAAATACAATAATCAAACCAATTCATGAGAACCATCATCTTCCATTTAGATATTTTCATCTTTTTCTATCAATTCTTCATCAAATTTCTAATCTTAAGTATCATTTAATTCAAAATTAATAGGTTGATATTATTGTTGAAATTATTATTATTTGGATTACTTTTGCTAGAGTTGCTTAATTAATGTCTAAAAATAGAGTATAAAATTTACATCTTATTTATTTTAAGGTAGTTGATTCATTTCAGTTTTATTGAAATAATCTTTGAATTTATCTTAATTGCTATATACCCAATATAATCCAAAGATTATTCCTCCAACAACAATCCAATCAAAGATCCAACCTTTGTTATTAGGACAAGGGAATTTTAATGATGGATGATCAACCCCTCCCTAACAAATATCTCCTGCTATTTTTCTATATCCACTAGAAACTGTATAATAGTCATTGCATTCAGCAGGAGGTTCAATATTTATAGTACCATTTATTGGTACACATTACTAATTATTCATCACAAACCCTAAATCACATTCATAATCTTCTGTTGAACATTAACATGGTGTAACACTGATTATTTTTTCCAATTAATCAGGATTATAACAAGCTGCTTCTCTTCTTTTTCTCATGTAAGTAACTTTCTTACCAAATAAACATTCTGGATTCACTTAACCAGATGGAGTCCATAATTCATAATCACTACCTACTTCTCCAGCTTTATCCTAACCTATACAATTTCTTTAATGTAATTCATCCAAATCTATTGTTGCTAATAAACCTTATTCACTTTTTTATCCATTCGATTCTAATTATATTGATCCGTATGCTATAAATCTTGTTCCCTTGTTCTAAGGCTCTGTTATTATATTTTAAATCTCTGCCTTCTAATCTATAAAGTTAAATGGAGTCCATTCTACACCACCATTCCATGAAAATACTATCTAATTTGTTGTCTCTTAATCCTTAGACATTACTATCAACCCTCCATGATTACTCATCTCATATATATATGATCCTTTCTTTATTTCTATCCAACTTAAACCACCATCTCTACTTAAATAAGTATTAACTTGATCTTATCTGTAACTTAAATACTTTCCAATTGAACCTGTTGCTACTATTATACCAATTGAATTTGTTTATGTATAAATTGGAGCGAATTAATAAAACGCTTAACTAAGATGAATATGTAACTAACATTTATTACAATTAATTGGTTTTCCCTCTGCATCTACTGCAGGTGGCTTATAATAAATTTCAAAATTATACCTTTAATGGAACCCATTAACCTCCTTTGTCAAAAGTTATCCTTGTTTATTTGTATTTTTTTAAATCTTCATCTTTAAATCCATTTTGTTAAGCATAAAAACCTTCTTCCATAGCCTCTAAGACTTAATGTGAATATATTTTAGCCTAATCTTCTGCATAAACATTAGCTAAATATATTCCTTCTAATCCTTAAACTCTATAAAATTCTGCACTATTTTCTAATCTTGCCACATTCTCTAAAGATCTTGAATATCTTGTACCAGTTGAATCACTTATATAGAGTACTCCCAATGGAGATGATGGCTTCAAGTGATTAACAACCATGAAAACTTAATTTTCTGAAGTATCCAAAGTACTATAAGAATGTTCCAATAATTTAGAATCAGCATCAATAATGGTATATCTATATTATCCTAATTCAGTGCCACTCACATATAAACTAACTTCTTAAGTATATTAAGATGTAACTTTAGCTACAAAAAGAAAGGATTCAGTCAATAAAAACCTTGAACCTGCAGGAACACTTAAAGTACGTGTTTAAAAGAAATCATCGCTATAGTATAAATTGGCATCCATATTCCAACTACTAATAGATTAATGTCCTCTTCCTTAAGGATCAAACGATGCAAGGATTCGTTCTTTAGGAGTATATTTAGCCATGTCTTTATTTTTAACACCCCAAGTAAATTAATTAACATAAGTAGCAATAGAATGCCAAGTGATTCCTGTATCTTAACTTAATAAAAGTTCCTTATATGATACACAGGGTATACCAGCAAGAAGTTCATCAGAACCACATTATTTCCAGGCAGACGCAATAATCCAATTTTTTTCAATTGGATGAAATTAATATTCCCGTAATTGTTTACCTGCATTAATAGCTGTAATAGTTTTGCCACAATCAAGTGATATCCATGCAATTTAATCTGTTCCTGTAAAAAGAATGAGTTATTTATCTACAGGACTTGGAACCAAATTATTAACTATTCCAACTCTATCATCTGAATCTTCAAGTTGAATTAGTGCTTTACGATGGAATATTTCAGACATCTTAGTCCATTATCTGCCACGATCATCACTTCTATAAACAGATCCTTTTGAAGTAAGTGCTAAGACTGTATCACTACACCAATGGATGTTTATTAATGAAGCATCGATATATGAAATTTAAACATCAATATCGGATGATAGTATCTACATGATCATCAAAACTATAATAAACATCATACACACGTTTTATTATTTTAATTAATCAATTTATTTTAATAATTTCATACTCACAATTAGGCTTATTATTAACCAAAAAATTTACAATAACGAGATGTTCCTCATTAGAATTATATACATTTTTAGTAGTTTTAAAAAAGTAAAAAGCTTCTATTCCTTAGTTTGATTTAACTTCGATTAATTTTTTGTCAATTTTTTTGGTTGAAAACCTGTACTCAAGATAAAAAGATCGCGGAAATGATTTAACATTTAATCCATTACCTTAGTCTGAAATTTATCAAGCGAACTTATGAATCCAACAAAAATTCATTATATTATGTAATTTTTTTAATTTCTCGATTTCAGGTAAACAATTCTTTCAAATAGTGTAAATGTGATTTAAACAACTGTGAAATCTTTTGATTCTTTTTTAATAGGAGAAGCAATTTCCATACAAATAAAGGATGCTCTAATAATAGTAATAATTTGTTCAGTTTTAATCTTTTTCTAATTTACTTTAGGTTATTGAAATGCCTTAAAGAATGGGCATTATTCCAGTCTATTCTAACCTTCAAAGCTAATAATGTATTTTCTCATTTCAGATATTCGCTTAATGTCAAGAAATATATTTATCAAAGCTTTAAGTCTAACAATCGATAGTATTTTCTCATTAGTGTCTATCATATGGAGTTGATACTGTAATATAGTAATAACTTTTTCTCTGAATCCAGCTTAAAAATGTCTCAGCAGCACTTTAGCCAGATCCTCTGATATAGTTATTGATGTTTAATCCCCTAGAACTAACATTCTCTCCTTTGTTTGCAATATTTAGTTTTTAAGGTGATTTATCAATCCTCTCTCTATTCTTTCATTCAATTTAGATTTGTATTTTAGGTCAATTAAAGTCATTTGAGTTTTAATGGACATAGAATGCATACTTCATTTAATCTCTATTTTCATCCAATTGATTTAATCTCATTATTTTATTTTTAATATCAAGAAACATTTATTTTATTTTATGATTATTATTTTTATAATCTTTATTCTTAATGAATAATTTTATGTATACAAATTAAAATAAATTTCTGATAATAATATCCAAAAAATTAATAAATCTTTTTAATTTAATGGTAAAAAGTTAATTAATATCAGAGATTAAAAAGAAAATGAAAAATTCATTGAGTAAAAAGTAAAAGATATATTATTAATTATTTTTTTTAGAAAACATGAAAGGAGGACATATAAAATTTTTAAAATGAGAGTGATGATTGAAAAAGATTATTGGATTAAGAAGAGAATATAATTTAAGAGATAAAATAATCCAAAGCAATAAACACTAAGAAACAATAGCGCGATTCATTTGAAGATGAAATTTTGAATGAATATATTTATTTAAAATAATTTATTAGATTTTATAATTCAATATTTATATTAAGTTCATTTTTCAATTATAAAATTTTCTGATATTTTTTATAATATCAAATTCCACAATATGGAATTATTTATATATATTAGACTAAATTTGAACATAAGAATTTTCGAATTTAATTTTGTCACTAAGCAATTATTAATTATGCGAATATTTACAATTATCTTGATATTAAGTACAGCCTACTTAATAAAATCAAACACTTTGGACACAAGTAATAGTTGCAAATGTTCAGAATTGATCTATAATTGGGATTGCTACACTGCTGATTGTTCTTGGGATTCTCGTAAAAATTAATGTGTTGATCTGGCATGTTCTGATATTGAGTGGTCCAACCATTGTGTTTGGTCATCAAAGAGGTGTTATTGGTTCAATTAGTAATGCCATGATTTTACATCCTGTGAAGCCATCCCAGGAAAAGATCAAACTGAATGTATTTCATCAAATATCTACTGTCCTGCTTCAAATGGAATTAATTGTTTACCCTTGTAATATCAATAGAGGTGTTCAGATATCAAGGATTCAGACACTTGTAATGATTATTACTCCCCAGAAGGTAAATGTATGTGGAAAGAACAGAATTGTATCATACTTTAATCATGTACTCAATTGTGGACCAATACAACAAAATCTTGTTTGTCAAGTTATTGCTATTTCGATGCTCAAACCTACATGTGTAAAGATATGACATGTTCAAGACATACAATGGAATCTTAATGCTAATTTGGAGCTCCATCAATTGGTCCATATTTAAATAATTTAATTCCATGTGTATGGGATACATAAACTGGATAGTGCAAAAATGGCAGTCCTGATGACTTTAATGCTGACAACTGCTATGTTAATAGTGCTAGAACATATCATTGGAGTAGTAGTAAGTCTAGTTAAGGAAGTTGCTTACCTTGTCAGAGTTCCATATTAACTATTATTATTGGATTGATAATAATGATTATTATGTGAGAATATATTAAAAAAAATTTAATTATTTATGAGTATTAATTCTCACAAATTGTATTACAATGCCACATTATAATTGAATGAGTTCTTGAATAAGAAAGTGATAGCACTATGCTTTTAAAGAGAACCTTCAAGATAGATTGGTATAAGATATTGATGGATAAATCTGAAGGAAGGCATAGTTTTTCCAGGCATTCAGACACAGTAAAGAAAAATTTAAAAGATGCTGTATTTTCAGCTATAACTATGCTTAATTAGAGGTTTGTTATTTATTTATTTAATATAAGTAGTGGTTAAGATAGAAAAATGTAAATTTATTATAATTACTGCTTTTATCATAAGGATAGTATTTAAAGGCTGGAGATGGATGGATAAGAATATGGTTGAGATGTGCAAAATAACACAGATATGAATACTTTAATATTGATAAGAATTTGATAATTGCCAATGGGAATTCAATCTTAAGTGAAGCATTTTGTAGTCTAGATGAAGGAGATCAATTAAATAAGACATGATTTAAAATCCTATATCGAATGGACTGCTATTTGATAAGTTGGAATACTTGAAAAATATAGAGTGGCATTCAAAAATATCAATAGGAGTTGTTGTTAGAAAAGTTTTAGCGATGCATTTGTAGGAAATTGGAGATGAAGAATAATTGATTTTATTCTTTGAGTGGTCAAACAAGAATTCTTTTACAAAGATGAATGTTTAGATCTTCTCATTGATTTAGTTCAAAAAAATAAGATGATTGTAACCTGAATCCTCTACATGCAGCTTTAAAAATAACTTGAAGTGGCTTCTATACTTGAGGATCAGATAATTCAATAGCTGCATTGCTATTACATAAATTGATGATAAATATTGATAAACAATATTCATTACCTTAAAATTAATATCTCATATAATTTGGTTCAGTCAAATCTAAAGGGATTGCTAAAAAAATGTTAGTAAGTAATAAATACTAGGATAATAATAATTTTATGATGAGCCACTGAAAAAGAGTGAAATATCTTGAACCTTAATCTAAGTTATTTTAAGAAGAATAGAGAAACCATTTTAAACTTAGTTCTCTACATGTCCAAATGATATCGCTCACTTGAAGTTATTAAAAAGAATATTATTATTTATTATAATTCTAATTAAATTTACTCATCATATTTGATCATTGTTTTATTTATTTGTAATGTCGCAGAATAAGTTTTTAAGTAAATTTTTCTTTAGTTTTTTTTCATTACATAATTAATGAAGAATTCTTACCTTCCTTCAAAAGTTTTATCAATTCACTTTCTATATCAATCCAGTATCTAATTTAAATTATTCTTAATTCTCTTTAACCATGAAAATATTTAAAAATTATTCTTCATGAAAATAATAATCCAAATTTTCTACTAATATTTTAGCTTTTTTATTTATCTCGTATTCTTCTTTATCCTTCTATCTACTTTCTATTAATGTCTATCAATAACTGTTTCATAGAATTCCACAATTAATTTCTCCTGGAATTTCTGTATATAATTACTTATAACATTTTAAGTAAGATTTCATTGAAGTCCATAAAGATTACTTTTAAAAATATCAGTAGAATTATGAATTGCATTAGGTTGTGCAAATTTAAAAAATGGCTCTTCCTACCCAAATAATTTACAAAAATGAAAGTTTTTCCTCAGTAAAAGATTCTAATATTAAATATATAAATAATGTTAACCCTCTAAATAAACTTAAAAAGTAAGATTAATTAAATAAAAAGAATTCTAACTTATATTGTTAATAATTCGAACTTTAGTTGAGATTAGTTCAATTTTATTCTTTTGCATTATTTTCTCTATATAGATTCTGAATTTTTACAATCAGACAAACCCTTTCCATTTTATCTACTTCTGTGAGGGAAAGTAATCAAGTAATAACTTTTGTTAAAGCATATAATAAAATTTACAAATTAATATTAAAAAGAGGATTGAAAACTTATAAATGAAATTTATTGTCAAGTTTTCCTCTTTTTAAATCTTTCATAATATTTCTAATTTTTCACTTTCTTTAATAAATCAACTTTTGTCGTAACTCTTCTTCTACTCCAAGACCGTCTAGTTTGAAAAGGTATTATTAATTTGAGTTAATCATCTTCCACTAATTATATAGATAAATCTGATTATGAAATTAGATCATCTTTCTTTAATTAACTTAGACTATTGTGATTTAAACTACTGTTCACTCTTCTAGATAAAAATTTATTATCTCGTCTTATCATATAAATGCAACTTGAAGTATTAATATGCCCAATTGTTTTAGAAAATTAAGATGAATTTCTTTCCGAACGAATCGAATAAGAACTATCAAAATCCAAAATCTGTTTAGGATGTTGAAAGTCTGCTCGTTTTAGTTTTTTAGATCCTTTGCTGCTTTTGCAATTCATTTAGATCAATTTTAGATCTTGTGTATTTTTCATATTTTTGCATGCACTTCCCATTAAATTAAAATATATTTATCGAATTTTGACTTTAAAATAACATAATAAGAAAATTTTCAATTTTAATGATTTTTTCTCTTAATCTTGTATCTTAAATATAAGTTTGTTTTCAAACAAAATATGTATTATCAATCAATATCATTAAGAAACAATTTAAATCCTTTTCTCCCTTTGAAAATGCTACTCCTATAATCTTTTTATTCTATATTAAGTTTTATTTATATAAATTATTGTTTTTTTTTATTTTTGCCTTATTTCCAATTCTTCTTATTATTAATTTTTTATGTATGTAATTTTTATTTGCCTCCTCTTCCATCAAAATTCTCATTTTATCTTTGTTCTATATGTCATCTATTGTAAATAAAATTAAAAAGGACTTTTTGATTGTGAAGATATAAATTAAGAAATTTTTAGTTAATTCATTCTGAACAAGTTAGTAAGTTTTTGAATTTTTTATTTACTTAAAAATTTTGTAGAAGTAAAATATTAAAATTTTTGTTTTAATTTAATAGAATCTTAAAGATACCTTAATATACAAAAATAAGTTTTTTTTTAACCTGGTATTTTTTTAGGAAAAACTTGAAATTATAATTCGGTTTATGTATTTTGTTTAAAAATATTTTTCCTACTTTGATATTATGATTATTATCTTCTCTGAATGGGTTTGATATTTTTTTTCAACAATAACTAATATTTTAAGTAATATTCTTACATTCTCTAACTTAATCTTTTTTTTATCATTATTTTTTCTTCTCTTTTTATTTTTTCCATCATTTTAAATTCTCTTTTTAGTTTTTTATGAATATCTTTTTATTTTTTAATATTTCTATTTAATCTTAAAATTCATATTTTTCTATTCAAAACTTTTTTTCTCTAATGAGGATAGATAATTAATTATCTCGTGTTAAGATATATAATATTTCAAATTAAAAAAATAAGATACATCATTATAAGATCATTTTAAGCAATTATGATTTTTGGTATGAAAATCCATATAAAACTGTAATCTAAAACAATCTAATTTTTTAAACTTCTAAAACTAAATGGCTTTACTTAATACTTTGTTTTATTATTAAAATTTTTTTCACATTATATATAATAGGTTTCCTTATTTAAGCATAAATGTTGATAATGAACTTTATTTTGAAAAATCTTGATCCTTTATTGATTTTCAAAATCTTAAAGAAAATTTTTTTAAAATAAATAATATTATTGAAATTTAATCACAACCCTATTTCATCATCTCTTTTAGTTAAAACTTCATAACCATTTTGAGTTATTAAAATCATATGTTCCCATTAAGCTTTATAGATTATTAGATTGATTACCACTTGGATTATCAGGCAAAATCACTGTAAATTAGTCATTCCACATCTCATAATCTTGCTAATCTTTCATTAGTAATATAGGTTCAATAGTAAAAACATTACCAGGAACCATCACTCCTGGATGTGAATTAACTAAAAATTATTAGAAAATTTTACTATTATGATAAATTGTAGGTGGCATATGCATCAATTCTCCAATCCCATGACCAGTAAATACCTCACTTACAAAAAACCCTTCTTTATTAGCAACTTCCTCTATTACTTTTCCAATTTGATTAAATTTTTGTCCAGGCCCACAAATTTTGATTGCTTCATAAAGTGCCTTGTTATCATTTGAAAATACACTTTTTAAGTAGTATTTATTAATTTTGATATTTCTTAATTAATTATTGGGACAGTCGCCATAACACTAGTGTCACCATGAACACCATCATAAAACACTGTAACATCAATATTAAGACTATCTCCTTCTTCTAATGGTCTCATGTTAGGTATTCCGTGACAGCATACTTCATTAACTGAAGTGCAAACACTTTTTGGAAATCCCATAAATCCTATTGGTGAAGGATATGCATTTTATGAAATGATATAATCATGAATTATTTTGTCTAATTCATCAGTACTCATCCCTTTTCTAACTGATCTTTAAGCAACTTGCGCAGTTTTTGCTGCAATAATTGCAGCCTTCCTTAATTCTTAATTAATTAATATAATTACTATCAATCATACTCTTTCCATGTATAACAGCTGGACCTTCATATATTCCATATATAGGTTTTTTATCAGCTATTAATCTATGATAAATGTATACTCATGTAACTTGGTCTTATTATATTTTGAGGAACCTTTCTTGCTGGAGTTACTTCATATTAACCCTATTAATAAATTTAATTCATATTTACTTCTATTAAGGGGTTATGAAAATATTACGAACTCTTTTTCTTACTCTAATAACTGTATTTTGATTGCATTATATTGTTTTTAAGGAAATTTTTAAGCAACATATTTGTTAATTTATTAATTTATTTTATGTATAAAAGATTTAAACAATGATCTCTTTTTTCGAAAGTTATACATAGAATAAATAAATAGGAAAATTAAGAGTAATGGATATATAAAATTATATAAATAAATAGTTTAATAATTATTTTTCTTTATTTTTTAAATTACAAACTAAATACCTGATTTTCGTCGCAATCAATTTTTAAATTAAGGTCTTCAAACAGAATTTATAATTCAATCTATAATAATAGATAGGCATATATTTTTTATCTATTTCAGTCTCTAGTAGATATAATTTTGTGGTCTAACTTAAATTCTCTTTAAAAATCGAAATTATTTTTATTAAAGAAAATTGAATCAAAAAAAATACTGTAAGTTACTAGAAAAGAATTCTCTTAAAAATTATATTATTTTAGGATATCAAATTAATTGAAACTAAAGATAGAATTTTTAAGAAATATCCAAATAATTAACAATACTCAATGTTATTTTTCACAAAGTATAGGAAAAATTAATGCTTGTAAATCATTGAATAAAGATAATTACAATTTCAATTTAGTCTAATCGCTTGTTAAAATGTTTCTAAACTGCCAAATTGAATCATACTTTTGAGAAAAAATCAATAATAAAAAAGTCGAAGTTAGTCCTTAATAAATTTTCCTTGCTTTAAACTAAGAGATTCAATTCAGAATAAGTAAATGAAAAATTTTAAGTAAAATTTCATAATTTTTGTTTAAGAGGTACGATAATCAATAAAACCAATCTATTAATTGATCATCATAAAACTCATTTACAAATTTCTCTTGATTTTACATAAAAATTATAATAAAAACAAGATTTACTTCATTTCTGAAATAATGCTATATAACTATTAAATCATTCAAATTTAGAAAACTAAGATATTTGCGCATTCGTAATAAAGAAACAGGAACAAAATTCTATTTACGATTAATTTCATATAAATAGAAATGATTCAAACTATTGTACAACTTTTTCAAGAAAAGATAAATTTATAAGTTATGGATAAAATTGATCAAATTGCAAGTTGAAAGTAAATATTTCAGTAATTGGGTTGATTGGAGAAAATTAATTTTTATAATATTAATTTCTAGAAGGAACATTTCAATTCTTTGATATTTCTTGATTTTTTAATTAGGAAATACTATTAAAATTAAAAGACTCTTCTAATTATGGATTATTGCAGAATACATAAAGACAAAAATGTTAAATCTTTGATTCTAAACAAAATTAACTGTCTATTTGCCCACCTTTTCGAATGCTATCGAAAATCTAAGGAGCGAAAGTAGAACTAAAAATTAACTAATCTACAATATTTATAAGTAACTATGTTTAATATTTAGCTTTGAAAGAAACTTATAACAAAAGAAAATAAACTTAATGAAATATTAGTTTATTTAAAAATAGAGTATTTCAATAAAATAAAAAATATAAATAATAAATGTATCATAATAAAAATATTTATATATTTATTTCTAAATTATCACATAATTTGTCTATTTATTTAATTAATATTTAAAACTATATAATAGATTCAAAAAAAAGATTCTAAATAAAATTATAGATTATCAACGTAATATATTTTTCATTTCAAAGGTTTTAATTTTGTTTGCATACTCAATTTCTTTGTTCTTGTATATCTTGACATTTATTTAGATTTTTCCCATTCATAGTTGCTATGGAATACAATTTTCAAATGACTTTCAACATCCATATCAAAAACCATATCCTTATTTCCAAAAGGTCTATTGTAAATACCTGAAATAGATTTAGTAGATGAAAGATGATGCAAATTACGGGCTAAAGATTCAAACTCAGTTTTAGCTAATTATTCCTATCTTATTCTTAATTATTGAGCTTCCTCTTATTCTACTTTATTTAGCTCTTCCAAAAACGTTTCATTTTTTCTTTTTAAAAATGATAAATATTCTTTTCTAGTTGCCCAATTTAGATAATATTTTCTATAATGATATCCACGAAAATATCTTTGAATCTATGTTGCTTAATAGTTAAAATATTTTAGATTTCTTTCATTATATCTATTATCGCTATTTCTTTTCATTAACATTCTTGCCAGATAACCTTTAGCTTACTTTTAAACATAAATTGTATTCTAATAAATTAATTGCAAATTTACATATCTAATTTTGAGATATTTAATTCTCTTTACATGCATTCTATACCATTTCTAAATCTTGGTTGCTGCTGAATTTTCTTTCATTTTATTTTCATCACTAAGTTCTGCCTCTTTATAATACAATTCTATTAAAGATTGATAATGATTCCCAATGTCTTATTAATACTACATTTAGAGAAAAATTAAGCAATAATTAATTAATTTATGAAAACCTAAAATAACTTTGCTCATTTCTCAAGAGGAGGTAAATTATCAAGTCCATATTTATAATTTACTAAAGTAGATGGTGAAACTGCTAAAAAGGCATTCACACCCTAAGAACTCAAATAAATTATGGATATGTTTGTTTATTTTGATAAAAATGGAAATAACACTATTAAAAGAGATGATTTGGGCTTTGCTTTAAGAGCTATTGGATATTTAGTGACAACAATAGAAATTAGAGAATTAGGTATGTTTTTAGATCCAAAAAAAACTTAATTTTTGAATTTTGAATAGTTTATAACAGCATGCTATAATGTAAGAAATCGTAAACCAAATAAATAAGAAATCATTAATGCTTTAAAGACATTTGAAAAAAACAAATCTGGTTATATTGAAGTTAAAGAAATTAAATCAATAATTACTAAAATAGGAGATGCACTTAATTTAACAGAATTCGATATTGTTATTTCAGAAATAACCTAATCTTAAAATGGATTTATAAAAACTGAAGATTTAGTTAGTTTACTTATTATGTCATGATAAAAATATCATTAATTATTTTTTAACAATAAATAAAAAACTATTTAATTTAAATAAAATTCTCCATTCTTCTTTTTATCTTATTTAATAGTAATTAAATATTTTAAAATGAAAAGCATAATTAACATTTGATGATTATTTTATCATTTTACAAAAGTTTAAATTTGAATAGTTAAAGATACTTCACTTTAACCTAATTTTATAATATAAAATGATTATTTTGTTTGATATTATTTATTGAAGCAAACTCCCTATATTTTTTTAAATAAAAAAGATATAAACATAATAAAATTTTATTTCTTTTAATTAATAAATTTGGTTAAGAAGTTAATTTTAAAATCAAGATAATTTATTTTTGATTAAATTTAGAATGCAGAAATATGTTAATTTACAACTTAAATAAACATAATAAATTTTCATAAAATTTGGTTAAAGAACTTCTTATTATTGAACCTAAAAGGTTTTCTATAATTATTGTTACTTGGGCCTAGTAGGGATTTTAAGGTATCTTAAATTTAATCTGGCTAAAGAGATTCTCTATAAGTCTTATATAAATCTTATTCGTTTTCTAATTACTTAATGAAGGTCAATTAATCAATCTCCTTTTATTATATCTAATCTATTTGAGATACTAAATTAGTAATTTTATCATTAATTAAACTGATTTTTCTGCTTTGAAATCTTGGAGGTGAGTCATCAGTTCTAGTATCTTATTTTTATATAATGTGATGACTTAATTAGTTTTTGCTCTAAACTGGTTTAATCTCACTTAATTTCTTAGGTTAAAAAAATTTATTTTCACTTGGCATTTTATTTGTAATCAACTTTTAATAATTTTGAGAATGTTGAAAGGTTTCTTCACTTTTAGCTAAAAATTGATTAAAATATGTTACAATTTCTAAAAATACTATCAATAGATTTTATGCTTTCTTTTTTTTTATCTTTATTCATTTATTTATAAACTTGATGCATAATTAATTCTTTTTAAATTTATTCAACTTTTTTATTGTATATTTTTTTGGTAGCTTATTAAACAATATTAATAACTTATTTTGTTTTTAATTTTTTAAGAGTTCTCCTTGCTTGTTATTCTCTACACTAAATTAAAATAGNATAAATAAAAAACTATTTAATTTAAATAAAATTCTCCATTCTTCTTTTTATCTTATTTAATAGTAATTAAATATTTTAAAATGAAAAGCATAATTAACATTTGATGATTATTTTATCATTTTACAAAAGTTTAAATTTGAATAGTTAAAGATACTTCACTTTAACCTAATTTTATAATATAAAATGATTATTTTGTTTGATATTATTTATTGAAGCAAACTCCCTATATTTTTTTAAATAAAAAAGATATAAACATAATAAAATTTTATTTCTTTTAATTAATAAATTTGGTTAAGAAGTTAATTTTAAAATCAAGATAATTTATTTTTGATTAAATTTAGAATGCAGAAATATGTTAATTTACAACTTAAATAAACATAATAAATTTTCATAAAATTTGGTTAAAGAACTTCTTATTATTGAACCTAAAAGGTTTTCTATAATTATTGTTACTTGGGCCTAGTAGGGATTTTAAGGTATCTTAAATTTAATCTGGCTAAAGAGATTCTCTATAAGTCTTATATAAATCTTATTCGTTTTCTAATTACTTAATGAAGGTCAATTAATCAATCTCCTTTTATTATATCTAATCTATTTGAGATACTAAATTAGTAATTTTATCATTAATTAAACTGATTTTTCTGCTTTGAAATCTTGGAGGTGAGTCATCAGTTCTAGTATCTTATTTTTATATAATGTGATGACTTAATTAGTTTTTGCTCTAAACTGGTTTAATCTCACTTAATTTCTTAGGTTAAAAAAATTTATTTTCACTTGGCATTTTATTTGTAATCAACTTTTAATAATTTTGAGAATGTTGAAAGGTTTCTTCACTTTTAGCTAAAAATTGATTAAAATATGTTACAATTTCTAAAAATACTATCAATAGATTTTATGCTTTCTTTTTTTTTATCTTTATTCATTTATTTATAAACTTGATGCATAATTAATTCTTTTTAAATTTATTCAACTTTTTTATTGTATATTTTTTTGGTAGCTTATTAAACAATATTAATAACTTATTTTGTTTTTAATTTTTTAAGAGTTCTCCTTGCTTGTTATTCTCTACACTAAATTAAAATAGTTATTTACTTCAGTTTCATTGATATCTTGATCTTACATAAGAATTAATCGCGAATTAGTTAAAGATTGAAAATTTTAGTTACCTTAAGTAGAAGTAGAGTATTTACTGAAATAAATTCTTTCATCTGATTTTTACTATTTCATAAGTTAACTTCTATGCACAATAGAGAGTGCTCTATTAACATTATATGTATCTTAAATTTCTTTATCTGAAAAATCTTCATCTTACGACCATAACTAATCATAGTTCTCTTTTAAGTTTTATTTTTTATTAATTTATTATCGCCTCATTTAATCTTATTACTTTTCTATAAAATAAAAATAAAAAAGATTACACTTTTTCATCATCAAATAATCAACATAATCTTTTTCTGGATCAGTTTGATTTGAAGTTATTTTTGGAACTGATGAATTTTGAAGATGATTAATGTTAATTAAGAACTTATGATCATTAGTTTATCTATGATATAATGGTTATAACAGTTATGGTTGATTATTATTTTTACCAATAAGATCAGATACTTTTGATAATATTCTTTTTTTAATAATTTCTTCATCTGTCAATTATGAAAATGGTTTATTAATTAGAGATTATAACTTTTAGATTTTTCTTAATTATCTTTCTTTATTTTTCTACTAAACAGATTAACTTTAAAGACTTCTATCAGACTACATAATTATAATAATTAATTACATCATCATTGTCACTCTACTTTTAGTAATTCATTGATAAACTCAAAAATTAATATTATAAATTGATAAATAATTTCTTTTTCATTTCTTCCCATCAGATCCATCATCCTTTTTTCTTGATTTTTTAACTTATTTTGCTTCATCTCTTAATTCATTGAAATGGTTTTTCTCAATATTTTCATCTATTGTATTTACATCTGATTCTGATTCAAAATATGATTATTCTGCACTTGAATCACTAGATTGACCAAATTAACTAAAACTTCTATTGCTTAAATCAGCTTTAGAATCCATTGATTTAGTTCTCTTAATGGCTTCTCTTTATGTTAATTTTTTATATTGAATCCTAACATTTCTTTTGAGATATGCTTCATTTAAAGTCTCCTTTCGAATTTATGATCTATTAACTTCTCCTATTATTTACAATATTTCCTAATTTTAATAATTATTGTAATTACTTCAGGTCTAGATTTTTCAATATCTTCAAGTATTATTTTATATAATTATTCAAATAATTCAACATCTTTACCTCTTGGATAAATATGATAATAATTAATTCTTTCATCTAATATTTACATAGATGATTTCTCTAATTTTCCTAACATCTTAATACTCCAATTATATAATTTTTATTTCATAATTTCTGCTTTTTTTGCTCTATCATCTATACTATAAAATTATTTATATATTTCCGAATCTATTCCTTTTTTTGAAGGTTTTCCACTCATTTCCATAATTTAAACTTCGTCTTTTAATTACTATAATTTATTTCTAAAATAAAGTTTTAATTCTACTTTAGATTTTCTTTTTTCCTTTTTAAATGATCAATTTTCTTTTCACTTTCTGCAATTGTTCCTAATAATTAACCATATGTAGCTTCTTTTGTTAAAAACTTTTAAACTATTTCTTATGCTTCTGAAATTCCAGTTGCAGTTTTAATTTCTTAAAATGCTGTCTCTACTATTCTAAATTTATCCATCTCTTTTTCCATTTTATTTTTTAATAAAGAATGAACTACTTTATGAACTAATAACAATTTTCTCCATTTTTTCTACATAATATATATATTATATTAATTACTTCACTTGCATCTTTATCATTACTGGCATGTTCTGCTATTTCTCTTTATTTCATCATTCTTTCATCTCTTTTTTCTTTTGCTATCAATTAAGCTTTTATTTATTTATTGTATTATGCTATTTGTCTTTGTCTATTATGTTTCTCTATTTCAATATTCTATTGTAATTAGATCTCTTAATACATTCATCATTTCATCACATAATTTTCTTGTCATTTGATTTATCTATATTGATTCCCATTATTTTGCATCTGCTTAATTAGCTTCAGCTTTCTTTTTTTCAAATATATCAGTAATTTCATTTAATTTCTTTCTAAAACAAAGTACATCATGTTTTAATCTATTTATTACATGTGCATAAGATTTTTCACTCATTTAACTTTCTTCAAATCTTTATTTAGCCAATATATATTCAGACTTTGATGTTTCCAACTCTTTTGTTAATCCAGTTGTATTATTTATTAATTCTGATTCTTCCAAATTCAATTTTTAAACTTGATCCTTTTATAATAATTATTTTATCTTACTTTAAATTGAGAAATCTCTTTTTCTTTATAAAGTGACGATGTATGATATGTATCATATTCTTTTCTAAGTTCTCCTAATTTTAAATGAACATCTTTTTCCTCCATTTAAAACAGTTATAACTAATAATCTTAAAATTTCTTACACTTTCATTTTATTGTTACGATGCCCCATTATAATTATTTAAGGAACCAAGAATAAAAGTTAAATCTTATTTTCTAACATTAATTCTAAAAATTACTTTATTGCCTTTTAAATAGATCTCATCGCAACAGCTTAAGTACTTACTAATCTATCTGTTTTCATTCTAGGAGAGGAACTAAATATTTAAGTTTCCTAAGTTACTAACATTATGTATATACTTCTGTAGTTTACATAAGTAAATTTGTTTTAAAAAAATCAAATAATATATATACTTATATGTCAAATAAATATTAAAAAAATAGCTAAAATTCCTTGTTTAAATTCAATAATTTATCACACTTATTATTAATAATAAAATTAAGTTTTAATTAATGATGAATTTTTACACGTCAGTATGAAAAATAATGAATTCATTACTATTTCTGAACTATATTTTATTTTATATATATTCTTCATATATAATGAGATATTTTTCTCTTTTTATAGAGAGATATCAATACATCTATAATAAAAATTGATATTAAAATATTATAAAGTGAGCATAAAAAACAAATATTTGAGAATCCAAACTCAATTAATATGAAATAAAATAATATATTTATATAATTAAATTATGTTTAGAAAATTACCTGTTTATTGTTTTGGAAAGTACAAATTTAATGCTAACATCATTAATAAAGTTTCTGCTTTACTTAAAATAAAACCTAGTTTGGCAAATGAAGATATAAATTTCTTTGGTGATGTAAGATTGTTGGATGCATAAAATAAATTAATTGGTGTTTTTGCTTGTGAAGAAGCAAGAAAAAAAGCCGATAAATTAGGATAAGATTTGATTATGATTAATTAAGAAATTAAACCTGCTCTATGTAAAGTTTGTGACTATTCTGATGAACTTGCATCTAAATTCATGAATGATATTGTAAAGATTAGAGAATAATAAAAATTAAATGATTAACATTTTAAATTAAGTCATACTATAACAATGTAAGATTTGAAATTGAAAGTTAATTAAGCTAAAGACTTAATTAAAAAATAAAATACCTTAAGGGTCACTATAATATGTCCAATTGAAACAGCAATTTAGGCAAAGAGCATTTTATATACAGTAATTATAATGAAAATTTATATAGTTAAAAGATTTATCGTAAGCCTTTATGATTCCAAAAGGAGAAATAAAAACAAGGGATTTTAAAGAAAAAGAAGTATTTGACAAAAAGAAAGATCCATAAGAATAAGTCTAATTAGATATTGAATTTGAAGCTATAGAAAAAATAGAACATAATTTAGATTTACCTTAAATAAAAATAGAGAGATTAATCAATTAATATTATTCAAAGAGTCTTTAGTAATTTTTATTATTAATATTAAGGGAAAAAACAGAGGATGAATAAGATCTTGCTGATCTTTTTAAAGTATAACAACCTGAAAAAGAAAAAGAAAAAGAAAAAGAAAAAAAAGTAGAGGAAAAATAAAAAACAAAATTAGAAGAGATGATGGATGATAGTGAATTTGATTTTGAGTTTCAAGATGCTTCAACAAATTAATAATGTAAATTAATTTTATTAAATTATTAGCATATTATTTAAAAGATGGAAATTTATCAAAATATGTGAAGTTATATAAAATGATTGAGTGGTCTTAGGGAAGAAAATGATCATAATCTACATGTTCGATTAATTTATTTTTAGAGTTTAATTAAGTGTTTATAAAGTTTGATAAAATTATAGATTTTATGAATTATATTAATAAAGGAATTGAAAAGATATTTGAAGCAATCATCTAAAATCTAGTATTAAAATTGTATTATGAATTACAATAACTATTATAAAACACAAATTAATGATAATTTTAACTGAATATATTAATGAATTATTAAGACTCAAGAAGAGTGATTAATCCTATCTATTAAGATTAACCTAAATAAGTAAGACCTAGATCTATTTCAAATACAACAAAGTTATTAGTTTGGGATACATAATAAATAAATTAAAAAACAGATATCACAACACATTCCTCAACTACAAATAGTGACTTAAGACATGGTAGATAAAGTTAAAAGAATGCTTCTTATGCTTTAGGTGGAGATAACTTCTCTAAAGCTATCAATTAACGACCTTACTATGATTTTAATGAAATTATGAAAAATCAACATGTAGCATAGTCTACGAAAGAAAAAATAATAAATCCTATTTAACTCGTTCTTTAAGAAGAAAATTAAATATATTCAAAAGAAACAAAATCACAAGAGAGATAGTCTATCAAATAAATAAATTTTTTAAAGGAAGGAAAAGAAAATTAAATGAAAAATGAATAGGAATTAATAAAATTAAATTAAACAGAAAATATTCATAAGAGAGCAAAAGCAAAAAATGATGAAAATAAACAACATATTTCTGAATTAAAAAAAAGAATGATGAATTATCCTTAAAAATCATAGAGTCCTTCTTTAAAAAATCATCCTAAGTAATGCAATCTAATGGAAGATAAAAATATTTCTATAATTTCTATGTAATTGAAAGATATAAAAGATGATATATAAACCTAAGAAATAAAATAATTATGTTAGAGTGTTGGTTATCATATGGTAAAATTTGATAAAGAATATGATAAAATAAATCATAGACAAAATGGGTTTGGATCGATATAAATTAGAGGCATTAATACAGATTTAAAACTTACTACTTTTTAAAGATCTTTAAGTAGAAAGGGAATTAATATTGGAGAATAAAATTAAAAATTAAAAGATTTTGTTTCTAACAAATATCTTCTTAAAAGTAAAGAGCATTCTTAGGCTGATAATTAATAATTACAAAATTAAGAAGAAAAATTATTAAATAATTTTAGAAAATTCTAAAGTAGACAAAAAGGATTATATATGTGATCATTTGATATTCTATATTAAAATATCTTTCGTAAATTTTGATATTTCTTCAAACTAATTTCTTTAAGTTACAACGTTTTCATATTAAAAATCAGAATATTTTGCATTACAAATTTTCCAATTTGAAAATGCTCAATAATTTGAAGTATTTTCCATTTAATAATTAAATGTAGAAATTTGAAAGATTTGATCTTTATGATACATAAAGGTTCCTTCATTTAAATTTTGATACATTAACACCACAAAACATAAAAAAAGTATAAGATTCAAATTAATTTTACTAATTAACATTTTATAGTGGATAACAAATTATTAAACAATCTAATTTACCATGGTTAATGAAAAGAATATATTCTGATAAGAAAACTTAAAATTAACAGTCATCAATTCTGAATATTTTACATAATATAATAATGTCAAGGATATAATGAGGAATAATAAAATAAAAAGGATTACCAATAAATAAGAATAAAAATTATTATTGAATACGATAGCATCAAAAAACATATTTTAGATGAATAACAATAAAAGAAAAGACTTTGTAAACTATAAATTTAAATCGAAAATGAAGGGGACGTGTTTTTCTCATACAAATAATAGAAGTTTAATAATATGGAAGATATACATATATCTTATACTTGTTGGATTATACCAAAATCTTAAAAAAATGATTGTTAACAAAATTTTTTCATAAAATCATTTTCTTTTTAATTTTTATTAATAAATATGAATTAGCAAAGTTTTGTATAAGTTGCTTAGGAATATGATTAGGTGAAAAAAAGAGTCAATTCATTGAAATTTTAATTAAGAGATATTGATTAAAAGAATCATGTATTGTAGACAAAATTAAAGGATCTGAGATAGATATCTCCTAAATTATAAAAATCACCAATTACATAATTATAAGAATAATTTAGATTAGATAGAAAATAGATAATTGAGTAATTCAAACCAATAGTGGAAAAAGAAGGAATTTATTTACGAAATGAAAGGCTAAAAACAGAAACCTAATTGCAATAATCCAAAATATGGGAAATTTAACAGAAAAAAATGAAGGTAAAATTAATAGAAGAGTTTGATTCGGAAGTAACTAAAAGAAGAATAGAATTTTAAGAAAAAAAAATAAAAGAAGTTAGGTAAAGATAATTATAAGAAATGGAAATGAATAGATTAATTCTAAATAAAAAGCTTATAGAAATAAGTAAATTAAAAAAATAAGAAAAAGAATTAATAGTGGAAATATAAAGGTACATTTTTCTATATAAAATTAGTGCTAAAAACAAAGAATAAAAATTATGCAATAAATTTTGTAATGCTTTAGTTACCAATGATAATAGTGTCATTCTACCATCAATTTAGAAATCAAATAGTAGAATGAGCTAAAAGTCTAGTTCAAAATAATAAAAAAAGAGTTGCTAACGCATCTAAAAATCAGGCAAAGCCAATGAAAGAGTTTAAAGAAGCGAAACAAGAAACGACAATTAAATTATAGAATATGAAGAAAATAGAAGATTATAATTAAATTCAAGAAAAAAGTCTTAATCTATAGATTAACTAAATATTGCTTGTTAAACTAGTTTTCTCATTACAGATTAAAATTAGGAAAGTGTTTAATACTCTTAAGATTATGAATCATATTTGAATAGCTAGAAGGATTAAACACTTGAAAAATCCTAACCAAATTTAACTTCAGAAGAAAGCAAAGATTAATTAAAATAAAATAAAGTAACTAAAAAAAACGATGATTATATATGAACTATTGTTATTTAACTATTATTTATAAACATAAATTTTATCGATATATTCTCTTATTTAATAATTATTTTATGAATAAATAATATTAAATAATCTACATTAATTGAATTGTAAATATTTTGGTTAGATTTCTTTGATTAAATATCTATCCTAAGAATATTTTAACAATAAAATTATTTACCATATTTTTCATTTAATAAATGAATTTGAAAAAACAAATTTAATTAATTAAAAAAGGATTCAATGGGCAAATAATATGCTAGAGAGCCAGCAGTTGCTAAAAAATCGGCTAAGGCTAAAGCAAGTGATTTAAGAACTCACTTTAAGAATACATATGAAGTAGCCAGAGCAATTAAAGGATAAACTCTTGCTTAAGCACTTAAATATTTACAAGATGTCTTATAACACAAAAGATGTGTTCCATTTACTAGATTTAATGGAGGTGTTGGTAGAACAGGTTAAGCCAAAGAATTCGGCAGATCATAAGGTATATTATATAATACTAAATTTATTATAGGTAGATGGCCTGAAAAGAGTGTAAGAATTGTTTTATCACTCTTATAAAATTTAGCTGCTAATGCTTAAGTCAAGAATTTGAGTAATGAAAAGTTAATTATCAATCATGTTTAAGTCAATAGAGCTTAAAAAGGTAGACGTAGAACATACAGAGCACATGGAAGAATCAATCGTAATATTTTTTATTTATTTTATAGCATTCTTATCATCTAATGCTCATATTGAAATCTGGGCTGCTGAAAGAGATGAAAATGTTAAGAAAGAAGCTAATAATAAAGTTGTTGCTCGTTAATCAAGAAAATAAGCTGCTAGATCAAAATTAGCTATTGGTGCATGAGAATATATTAATAATAGTATAATAATCTAATATTCCAATATTTCAAGCTATTATTTTTTCATTTTAGTATTAAATTGAAATTTATACTAAAATTTTAAGTACAATCAATTTTTAAATAAACTAAAATATTCATTAAAAGAAAATGGTATAGACATATTGACTGGAATTTCAGGCTCTTTATTTTATTTCTTCATGAATTTTTCTTATTCAATTAAACTAATTGTTACTTATTATGGAAGAACATTATTTTTCTTTTATCTTTAATTAGATTGTTCAGGTTTTATTATTTATTAAGGTTATTATTTTTAGATTTTATTTTCTTGTTTTCTTTTAAATGTTAGAATTGAGTATTAATGTTATATTTTTTGATTAATTAACATTTATAACTAAGGAGATTATGTTTATAATTTTTTAAATTATAAATCTAAATGATGCTCTTAATCATGCAAAGCTTTCAATTATTAATTTAAATCTTTGATTTCATTATCAAGTTTTTTTAATTTTAAGTCTTGTTATAATAATTAATTTTATTCTCTGCTCATTTCTTCATAAATTTAAGCAATTTAATCAATATTTTTTTTAATCTCTTCATGAGAGCATTTTTAAACTAAGTTTTGTTGTTTCAAATTTTAGTATTATGATTAATCACTAAAAGCAATCGTAAATAAATTTGAACCAAAATCTATTTTGAAATATTGAGTTACTTAATGATTATTCTCTAGAGTTTTAAATACTTGCATTTGGAGTGCTTTTTTTAGATGTTTCATCAATCTTAAAGCATAAAAATCCTATTAATTGTTTTTGATTTTTCTTATCATAAATTGGAACTTTTTCTAATGAAAAGGCTTAATAAGTGTTTAGGTCTAACTATGACATTCCTAAATTTTAAATTTCAATTTTGATTTTATGATTAAAAACTTCAATAGCTTATGTCTAATAATTTGTTATCTTTTACTTAGTTAACTATTGCACATCTTTAATCTTGAGGTTTAGCTATGAAGGTATGTTTCTCACACACTATAACTTTTAAGGGTTCACTAACTAATGGATAAAGGAATTCCAATCTTAAACAAGTAAATTAAATAACTCTCACTTTTTCACTAAATGGTGATAAACTCTTTCTATGATGCATAATATTAAATATTAAAAATGAGATGTTAAAAACAAAATTTACACATATGCATTGAATAATAAAATAATTTTATAGAGTTATTACTCATATAACTCAGCTCTTTTATTCAGAATCTAGAGCAGGGAAATCATTTGCATTCAGAGCATTTGGTTTTATAATTTATTTTGGTGTCTTTTATAATACTACTTTAGGGATTAATTGATATTATTATTATTACTATTACTATTATTATTAATGATGTTAATCATTTTTTTACACATATTACTAACATAAATTAAATTATTATACATTATTTCCTCTATCTCTTTGACCTCCTCTTCTATCTTTATCTTTTCCTCCTCTATCATTTCTATCATTCCTATCATTTCTATCATTCCTATCATTCCTATCATTTCCTCTTTCATTTCTATCTCCCTTCTCTTTATTTTGATATTTTTCTTCATGTCTATCATCATCTTTATCATTTCTATAATATCCATAATTTCCTCTTTATCTATTTCCTCTTCCTCTACTACTTTTTTAATAAGATCTATCAAATTCTTTTTCTTATTCTTCATATTATTCATTTCTTTTATATCCTTATTAATCAGTATCCTATTGCTCAATTTTCTTTGTCATCATTGCACATTTTTTAGAATTTATCTATTTATGAAATTCATCCAAATAGTCAACATTTTACATAATAACTGAATCTATTTAAAGTTCTGCCTTTTTTGACATTAAAAAATCAAATATTCCTATAGCATAATTTTCAGTCTATGATGTTACTATTAATTTGACATAAGTTTTGTCAGCTTAATAAATTTCTTCTTCATAGATTAATTACTCATTTAAAAAGCCAGATTTTTAAAGTGCGTCTTTTATGAATGCTACTTTTAAAACTGGTATTTTTATTTATATTCTTTTTCTCTCTGTTGGAAAATAAGGACGAATTATTAACATTTAATGATCAAAATTCCATAATTATTTGTTATATTTATTTAAAATCTTAAATATTAATATCTCTTTTTACATCTGTTAAAATTAAATGATATTTTTTACGAGTATTCAATTCATTTTACACATATTGGCTTTTAATTGAATTTTCTCTTTACACAACAACATATTATAGCAAATACCAATCAGGTTTTAAAATATCAGTCTCAAATTTTCGAACCAGGTATTCATTGTTTAGTAAATTATCATATTTAAACAATTCAATCATCTAAATAAATTTTATATGAATAATTTACAGCTTTCTCTAGTCTCTAATATTAGTCTTCTGGCTAACATGATATTATCATATTTATACCTTATCGGATAAAATTTCAGCAGCAATCATCTATTCACAACTATTGATGCAAATTATTTATCTAATTAATTTTCATCACAAAATAAGAAACTCAAACTAATTAACCTATATAAATTAAAAGAAAAATATTATACTAATTTGAATCAATCCATTGTCATACCATGTTAGATTCATAAAATTTGATTTAAATTATAATTACAATTACAAATTAGGCTCTTTTTTGTTTGTTTAGTAAAATTTGTGAAAATGATATATATTTTTTTAAAACACATAATAAATCTAATTAAAATTATTGAAAAAATTCTAATAGCTAATGCTTTCAATTAATATTTATTATACATAATCAACCTTTTATAAGATTGATATTGGTTTTTATTAATAAATCAAAATATAAAATCACTCCATATGATTATATTTTTTTGTATAATTATATTATTAATTTCAAATCTAAATGCGTAATTCTTCTTGTGGATGTAAATTTTTGATTGTATTTAATTTCATAATCTATAAAGATATTAAATTGATTTACTATTTTTACTGCTTTTAGTTANACATTAAAAAATCAAATATTCCTATAGCATAATTTTCAGTCTATGATGTTACTATTAATTTGACATAAGTTTTGTCAGCTTAATAAATTTCTTCTTCATAGATTAATTACTCATTTAAAAAGCCAGATTTTTAAAGTGCGTCTTTTATGAATGCTACTTTTAAAACTGGTATTTTTATTTATATTCTTTTTCTCTCTGTTGGAAAATAAGGACGAATTATTAACATTTAATGATCAAAATTCCATAATTATTTGTTATATTTATTTAAAATCTTAAATATTAATATCTCTTTTTACATCTGTTAAAATTAAATGATATTTTTTACGAGTATTCAATTCATTTTACACATATTGGCTTTTAATTGAATTTTCTCTTTACACAACAACATATTATAGCAAATACCAATCAGGTTTTAAAATATCAGTCTCAAATTTTCGAACCAGGTATTCATTGTTTAGTAAATTATCATATTTAAACAATTCAATCATCTAAATAAATTTTATATGAATAATTTACAGCTTTCTCTAGTCTCTAATATTAGTCTTCTGGCTAACATGATATTATCATATTTATACCTTATCGGATAAAATTTCAGCAGCAATCATCTATTCACAACTATTGATGCAAATTATTTATCTAATTAATTTTCATCACAAAATAAGAAACTCAAACTAATTAACCTATATAAATTAAAAGAAAAATATTATACTAATTTGAATCAATCCATTGTCATACCATGTTAGATTCATAAAATTTGATTTAAATTATAATTACAATTACAAATTAGGCTCTTTTTTGTTTGTTTAGTAAAATTTGTGAAAATGATATATATTTTTTTAAAACACATAATAAATCTAATTAAAATTATTGAAAAAATTCTAATAGCTAATGCTTTCAATTAATATTTATTATACATAATCAACCTTTTATAAGATTGATATTGGTTTTTATTAATAAATCAAAATATAAAATCACTCCATATGATTATATTTTTTTGTATAATTATATTATTAATTTCAAATCTAAATGCGTAATTCTTCTTGTGGATGTAAATTTTTGATTGTATTTAATTTCATAATCTATAAAGATATTAAATTGATTTACTATTTTTACTGCTTTTAGTTATTTGTGAATACTATTTGCTATTTCTTTAGTCAACTTACATAATTATTAGAATATAATATAAGAATAGGATTTAAAATTAATTAATTTGTAGAAAATTAGAGTAATTCTCAAAATGTTATAATTTCCTTGATAAATTGGCTTTTATTTGACACTAAACTTCTTGATTATCAAATTTTAATCTTAAGTTGATATCATTGAATTCAAGTGTAACTAAATTTTCTAATAAATTGAAACTTAATATTTTATTATCACATTATTACAAATAACCGATGAAATTTCATGGTAAAAGAATGATTTTTAATTGTTTCATTTATCATTGAGATAAATTTCTAATATACAACAATTTTAATGACCTAGAGCTAAAGTTAGCTATTCAGAAAGTAATGAATCTTAATTTTTATCATTTAAAAATAATAAATTGCTATAAGAACAATTAAATTAATTTATTATTGTAATTATTTTCTAAAAATTATGTTTTAAACGTAAGCATCATCTTAAAAGCAAATTGAAGAAATTATTACTCATAGTTAATCAAATCTCTCAATAATGCTAAATATCGAATAATTTATGGAATATTTTAGAGATAATGATTCGTTTGCAATAGAATTCATATCCAGAAATGTAAAGTAAATGTTTGATATTTTGTTTGTTGATTACAATAAAGTTTAAGCTGATTAATTGACTATTTATAGCGACTTAATTACTAAAATATTCGAGATCATTGATTAAAACTTAGAACCTATAATGAAATAAATAGAAGTGATATTCAGATGTTATTTTAGATTTATTGGGAAATAATTTTTGATTTGAGATGGAGAGCAGTAACACCAGATACTTAATGGGGAATAGCTCATAAATTGTTTTTATTGATAAAGGAAAGAGATAAAAGATTTGTTATTGATCAATTTTAAAGACCTAACTTTCTTGTTTCATTTTTACCTTTAATTTATATTAATAGTGTTGCTTAGATCTTAGTAATATTTTATGAGTTTGATTTTCATTAATAATAACTTGATTTTCTAAAGGCTGGTTTTGACAGATTTCAAGATTTTGATCCTTGTAGCGCAATCAATTTTACATTTATAGTTCATGAAATTATGATTAGAATTTTAAATGAAACTTAAATTGCTTACGTAATAAAAGGAGAAGTTTTAAAAAAGATGCTTTCAATTATTGCTAAAGATGAAATTAATGTTATGTATAATACAAAATAATTTAATAGAACTTTAAAAAATGCTGCTCATATTCTATCATTAGTTTCAAATTATCATTCTATGGATATGCAAAATATATAATTGGATGAGCCTGAGACTTAAGAAATTATTAATAATTTTAGAAATTCAGAATTTTTTTAGACATTTGACATCAAAGTAATAGCAAAAATATTACAATAAACACTTTCAGATAAAAGTAAGGTTAGTGTATTGATTATCAAACTTGTAGAAGTATAATAATATCATAAATTAGATTATTGATAATTTAGTCAGAATAACTGATATTTAATTGTGGGAAAGGATTGATAAAGCTAATATAATGGAATTAATTTTAAGTCTTATGCATAAGTTTAATAGATCAGATATTTTTATATCTTATGTAGTCAATATGATTTAATTTATTTTTGAAAGAGCTTTGAATGATTTTCATCCTTATTGGGCGACAAAATTGATTATAAAAAATAAGATTCATGAAAAACATCATAGTTAAATAGATAAATAAATTTATTAATTTGAATAAAAATTATCTTTAAAATTAATAAAGGATGGTGAGTTTTTACCTTACTTTGATTATTTAAAATAAATAGAAGAGGAATTAATGATTTCTCATCATTGGAGAGCAATAAAGTTACATTTGATGAGACAAGAAGAACGACATAAGAATAAATTAGGTGAAGATCCTAGTAGTCCTTAAATAGAAGATAAAATCATTGTTTCTGCTCTTGATGTTGAGGAAAATAAATATTTAGAATAAGATGGAATTGATGAATCAGCAAATAATATTTTTATTAATTGTTAAACTTTTTAAGCTTCAAAATTAAATTATAGAGAAATAACTAAAAATATTTTCGAAACAATCCCTATTATGAGTGCTGATGTAGATTCAGAATCAAACTCAGAATCATCTTATAATGAAAGTGAATAATCAATTGAAAATAAAAATATTTTAGATAAACCTGGAGATGCTTTGAGTTAATTATAAGATGTCTTTAATTCTATAGGATTGAAATCTAATTAACCAAATAAATTATCTTATTCTGATTCATTAGATAGAGACAAAGTAATTAAAAATAGAAATTTATCTAACTCATCAAATAATGAAGAATAAAAAAATCTATTTATGGATAGTTCTCTTAAACATGAATAAGATGCTCCTTCTCCTATACTTTAAAGAAGAAATTCTCTATAACCAGTCTCTAATGTTAAAAAGTTAAACAAGAATTTTGAAGAATTTCATATAGATTTTTTAAATAATCACAAAATCCTAAAAAAAGATGATAATAGTATTTTAAAGGTTGATGAAATTGATTTTGAAAAAGAGTATAAATAATAAATAATGGAGGTTGTTTTTTAAAAATCAGATAAAGATATTGTATTGAAAACAAAATTAATAGAGTAAACAAAATAAGATATAAATTTCAAAAAGAAAATAGAAAAAGTAGAAGATATCAAATTTAGATAACTTTTAGAAAAGGATCTTCATTTTCTAGAATTTTTAAAAAATTAGGAATGATAATTAAAACTATTTTATTTAAATTATTTAATTGAAAGTTTCATCATCTAATAAGATAGATGAATATTTATATATTAATATCTTATATATTGATTTTGTATTATAAAGAATGAATTAAGTAATTTTCTTAATTAAAAATGGAATAAATAATTTAGAATGACAATTTTGTTTTACTATAATCGAAATTAGTTAGCTATCCAAAGACATATGAAGATTTGAAAGTAAAATTATGTTGTTAATTAAAGATAATAGCATCTATAATAAGAGGAACTAAAGTTATTTCTAAATTGAATGAGTTATATCATTAACAATTATCTAATGATGGTTAAATGAAAGTATAAAAAATATTAAGTAAAAGTTATGTAACAGTTTTTAAATAAAGACTTACTCTAAAAATGAATAATTATATTCAAATCCAACATTAGGAGTATAACTTTTATTGAAAGGATAAGTTGATATTTATTAAGTGGAAGAAGGTTACATTTATAAAAAAGAGAAATTGATCACAAGTTTACATCCGCTTTCCTATATTGAAGATGAATTTCATTTTGACAAAGAGATATATTGTTCAACTTAATTATAATATAATATTTCAGTAGATAACACTTTGATTTTGAGCATTAATAAAAAGGAATGTGATGATATTTATTAATTTTATGGAGATCTTTTCTTATTTAAGCATAAGACTCTATGCAAAATAATACCAGGTTTAGGGGATTTAAATTCAAAGAGAATATTGACATCATTAGCAACACAATTTGAAATTTTAACTTTATCACATTAAGCATAAGTAACAGAGTAATTATTTAAATTAATTTGAAGAGAAAACGTAATAGGAGAATATTTGTACTTTTTAGCTTAAGGTGATATTTAAATGTTAAAAAATGAAGAACATATCTTTACAATTGAAGATAGTGGAATAATAGGAGATGAATTAATTATAGATCCAGATTAAGATTAGAATTTATAAATATGCTATGAATTTACTGCGAAAGTAAAATCTGCTCAAGTTTCACTTTATAGAATCAAAGTTAAAATATTTGCTCGTCTTTTTCCAAACTCTATAATAAGATAGATAATATAACTTCATAAGTGTATTTATTTATAATATTGAAACATTATTATAGAGAAATAATTAATTCGTTTGTTGATGGGAAGTAAACCATTAGATTAATAACAATAATGTTTTTCACCAAAGGATAATATTAAGATATCCAAATCAAATTTAGTTCTAACAAAAGATTCTATAAAATCATATGATAAAGTAGATGTGTAATTTTAATAATATCAAGTACACTATTAATATATCCTAAAGGTACCAAAACATAGCAGAGTTTTGAAATATAATAAAAATGTATTAGATTAATTTGGTGAAGAGGAAAAGAAATCTAAAAAGATTACAATAAATGAATTTGTCTAATTAACTAAATAAAATAGTTAGCCTTAAATTAAAATTTTAGAAAAAGTAGAAAATCCATATAGTTTTGCATCTAATGTAAATTCTGAAGGATTCTTAAAATAATATTATTCTAATTTAATTAGAGTTGGATTGGTTAAACCTCCTCTTAGAATAGCTCCTTAAAATAATGAAGCTATTTAAAGATCTAGAGTTATTTCAGCTATTAAATTAGTAGAGAAAACACATAAACAAATTAAAACTCGTAAATCAACAAGTTTAATTTTTGAGTAAAATGAGCCAATTCTTCAGATTAATTCATTAAATCCAAATAAAGAAGATAATAAGGAAAAGAGAAATTCAAATAAAAAATTAGATAAAAATAAAACTATGACTTCATTTTTTGTAACTCCAAGAACTTCCGCTTAATTACATCAATATCATAATTCAACATCTGGATACTTTTAATTTATTGAGACACCAAAATGTGAAACTCCATAATCAAAATCTACAATGGCAAAATCATTTTAAGTATTTAGACCTTTATCAGGATTCATGGATCATTCTTCTAGATTATCATAATAATCAGAGATGTAAAAAAGATTAAGAAAACCAAACTAACACTTTTTTTGAATAATTAAATATGAATATTTAAATTAACAATCATTATTCTTTACATACTAGATTTGCTTTAGTCAAATAAGCCAATCCATATCTTATTCCAAAAACAACACCATAATAAACTTAAGAAATTATATTAGCTATATCTAATGCAAAAACAATCAAAATGACTGTATAACCAATTTTATATTTTCTTAATAGTATATATCCAATTTTTGTTATTACAGATCCACCAATAACCTTAAAATATCAAATTAATTTACTGCTAGCCCTGTAAATAAAAGAATAAGTTATTAATCTAAATAATGATTAGTAAGAAGTGTAATTAAATTATTTAAAGATATCATAAAATATATAAATGCAGAAGTAGCCGAAGCACATCTTGGAATTAAACCACTATAAAGTAAAGTAGGAACCATAACAAATCCTGCTCCCATTCCAAGAAATCCAGATACAAAACCAGCACCAAATCCTCCTGCATATATTTTAAAAAAACGACTTATTGGAGTAAAGTATCTCTCATTTGGTAAATAATTTAATTAATCAAAATACTTCTCCTAATTAGATCCAAATTTCCAGGCTATGTAATCAAATAAAACATTTGCAATAATCAAAATGAATATCATAAAGTCATTCTCCCAAGTACAATCTTATATTCCAACATAAGATGGCTTTTTAGGATTTGTGGATCTCATTTAAATAAATATCTAGATTATAAATAATTTTAATACTTAATTAAGTCCAAAAGAACCTAAAATAAAGAGAATTGGCATGAATGGTAAAACATTTTCAGTTTCTTATTTGAATTTATTATAGAGATTCTAAGTATTCTGCTTATTATTCTCAGTTATATGAGTTAATGAAACTGAATCTAAAGAATTTTCTATATTTTAAAGTTCAATCTTTTATTAACTATTAGATTTATCTAAATTGAATGCTTGATTTTCATTTTTTTATTCATCAGTTGTTTACATCTCATCCTTTTTCGCTTTTTATGCTTACGAAATCATTCTATAAATTACCTTTTTTCCACAAAATGGGGGCAACTGCAAATAAAAATAGTTCTTAAAGTATTAATGTGTATAATTAAGGCAGAAAGGAAGCCAAAGATGATCCAAGATTGGTAGCAAAAGGAACAGCAAGATTGAATATTATTGAAATTCTATAATTAATAATGGGTCTTCTTTAATCATCAGGATTTCTATTCATTATATAGTATTAATACTTTTCAAACATTAACATAATTGTATTTAAAAGAGTTCCTCCAAACATGAGACAATATGCTATGTGTGTAGCTTCACTTTAAGAATAATTTAATATCATTTCTAATAATGGTCCTTTTAGAACACCACCTAAAGAATTTCAATATTTCCTACCTCCTAATCCTCCAAGAATTCCTATTCCAATTAAAATGGGTGTAATGATGTAGGAAATTATAATTCCTGCTTTAGGTGTATAAGGTGGATCATGAACACAGCTTGATACATCATTAGTATTAGTTTAACACTAACTAAACTATCCACATGTATGTAAAAATCCAGTTGCATTTGGATTGCAATATTCAGTCATTTTTTAATATTATTAAGAATTATTGCAAAAGAATCGACAATTTAGTCAACTTGTCATTTTTTATATTATTGAAGATTTATTTTGAGATGCAGTATAAATCAAAAAATAAATGATTTGTTTTCATTTCTATCATCATTAGTATCCCATCTATCTAAATTCCACTAAGAAGGTTAATGGTAGCATTTTTATTTGTTAGACTGCAACATTATTGCTCGTCGGGGAATATTTTTTCTAAATGTTTAAGATGTCTCTGTATATTTTTTATACTTTATTGATTTGGTTGGTGGTCTTGGAGACAAATAAATTCTAGAGATAGTGGAATTTAAAGAAAATGATTGCTATGTTTGAAACTTAGTAATTGAACAAGATTTGTCCTGATACTTCCTCCCAGAACTGCTATGTAATTTATATGTGGATTGATTATTAATCTTGAATCCTGGTATTGAATATAAAAAAATTTATGGTAATTCTTGTTCATTTCAGAATTTTTATTATTATTTATTATTATTATTATTATTATTATTACTAATATTATTATTATTATTATTATT